>VZUI01095126.1:0-19989 GCA_013401135.1 Cettia cetti
CGGGTCGGCGCGGTGGCGGCCGCCGCTGCCGCCGTCCGGGCCCGCCGCCGCCGCCTGCCCCGGGCCCGCGCCATGGTGAAGCTCGCTGCCAAGTGCCTGCTGGCAGGTGAGTCTGGCCCGCCCGCTCCCATTCGCCCCGCTGGCCACAGGGGACTAGAGCGGGCGCCGTGGGCTGGGGCGAGGCCGGCTGCGCAGGCGGCCCGGCTTCCCACAGGCTCTCGTCGAGGGGCCGCCCCGCCGGAGAAGAGGCGACAGGAGAGAAGTGAGGACCTCGTATGCCTGGGGACGGGAACGGCGGAAGTCTTTTGTGTTGTTAGCACTCGATACCCGCCCCCACCTACCACGTGCAGTCGAGCTGTGCCCAGGGAGGGCGTGAGGTGTAGCTGGATCGGCTGAAATCCAAGGACAGGATCTGAAAAAGAGGGAAAAAAAAAAACCCCTAAACCCAAACAAAACCGAGTATTTCTGCAGTGTGGAAAGGTGGGCGCGGAGTTTGGAAAAAGCTCCCGCAGGGTAGGCAGCTGAGTTCTGCCTCATCTGTGAGTCTTGCTTTGGGCTGATGTGAAAACTTCATGTCAGAAATTAAGATGATTCTGAGTATGATAGAAAGATAAAGCCTAAACAGTGAGTAGAAGGATGAAGCATGAGCACTTCACAGTGGCATTTTTTTCCCCGAACAATTTGGAGGCTAGCCTGAGAAAAAAATGAGGTGAAGACACCAGGTTTTTTTCAGTCAGGATGAATTATGGAGGTGTTGATAGTAAGTACTGCTGGCTGTTAACACTTTGTGAAAAAAAAACTTTATTTTTTCCCCTCCCTCTACATTGAAGCTCTGTGCAGCCTCAGCCAAAAGCACAAATCCATAAAACCTTTGTGTGCAGTCAACTCCCAGGTTTAACTCTTTGTTGCAAATTATTTCATTCAGAATAAAATATTTGCCTTTTTTAACCTCAGAAGCAGCTGACCATCAACTCACCCAAAGCCAGATGTGGTCTTTGGCAAAGGTAAAAGAATTAATCTCCGTGGTGGCTCTAGTGCTGTGAACAGCATGACGGTCTTGCCTGTCTACTACACTTGAAATGTAGGCATCATTTCCAATTTGGAAGTTTCCTGCACCAGATATACTGGCTTTGCTGAAATCTATCCAGTTTTGTTGTTTAGTGTTACCAAAAGCCAATTCCACGACCATTTTAAAATCATATAAGTTTTCTTTGGATGACCTCTTTATGTCCTTAATCCTTATTTGGTCTGGAGCGGCCTTTTCAATTCTCTCTACAGGACAAAGAACAGAAATGTCTTATCCCATATGTTGTTCACCTGTGTTCTACAATAATTTCCATGTTATTATTAAAAATAATAAATTAATGAAGCAGATAGGCAAAATAGATTCTCTGTTGCAGAAAAAAAAAACCACTGTAGTGAAAAGGACCTAAGATATGAGTAGCCCACAACCTAAAGGGAACAAGAAAATGCAATTACATATATAGGAGCAAAGCATCAGAAATGGAAGTGGGACCTCTTATGGGCCTAAGGAAATGGTTATGAAGAGCCAGTGACACAGAATTGGGAGCTACACCAAGGTCAAAGAGAACAGGGGAAAAGAGATAGTCTTAGCAAAGCAGAGACTATTAAATTTACAATAGAAGGCAATTCCTGTGTTATCTCAAGGGTCATTTACAGACACAAAAGTAAAAAAAAATCTGTTGTCTGAGCTTACTGTGGAGGCACTACATGAAGGTTTTCATTGTAAAGAGACAACTGACAGTAGCAGACATTTTTGAAAGATCTTACAGATTCTGGCAAAATAACAGAAATAAGGATAGAATATACTCTGTGCAATGCTATTGGCACATGAGACTAAACTGAAAAGGGAAAGGAAACTTACTTTGAGGAAGTGTACTGATGTGATGGATTAAAGAGGTTGGCAAAGAATAAAAAGAGGGAAAGAACACCTGGGGCTGTCAAGTAAAAGAAAGGCAACACATTAGTTAAGAATTTGTGCTGGCTGATGCCTGCACAGTTTGGAGCAATGTGTGCCTCTCTATCTCATTTTACAAAGACAGATCTAATTATCTATTGAAATACAGAATAGCTTCCACTCAGAACAGAGTGTTGTCTTCCGCACAAGCTTGAACTGATCAGAGAACAAATAAGCTGACTTACCAGATTTTCCTGTCTAAATATTATGAGCCCAACTCAGCTCAAAGTAAGCAAGCATGCTAAAAACGTTTAAACAAGAACTACATTTGGTAATGAATCTAGGGGTAATTGTCACTATCCAAAACACCCTTCCTTCTCTGTAATAGTGTATGAGCAGAGGACTTTACCAATTTTCTTTAAAACACCATTAGGAAGTTGTAATAGAGTAAAAAATATACCTCTTTCCGGGTTTATTTATTAACAACATATTGTCAAATACTTCCTTTCTGGCTTTATTTATTAACAACATAACGTGAAGGACTTGTATTCCAGGCTTGGCTGTTATGAGTGCTCCTTTTAAGGGTAAAGCTTGAACCACTGAGGTATTTAATTACTAGCTCCTGTCCTTTTAACTATCCAGGCCAGCTGGACATTATGTGGAGAAATGATAAGCTCTTTGGAAGCTTTAAGTCTTTGTTTAGAAAGGGTTATGATTTATGTTTTTTTCATGTAGTAATATGGGCATATGTGACTTCTGCAGAGCCTGAAGAAATGGCCTAAAGTTATGTCAGGGACGGTTTAGGCTGGGTACTAGAAAAAGGTTCTTCACCCAGAGGGTGATTGGGTTCTGTAACAGCTCCAGAGGAGTGGTCACAGCACCAAGCCTGACAGTGTTCAAGAAGCACTTGAGCAAAATTATCAGGCACATGGTGTGACTCTTGGGAATGTCCTGTGCAGGCCCAGGAGCTGGACCCAGTGATCTTTGTGGTCCCTTCCAACTCAGCATATTGTGTGATCCTGTGATTGCTTTGTATCTCACAGAGTTTTGTAAGAGCAGGCCAAAGCAGGCAGCTGCCAGGTTTGCCTAAAGTGTTGTGCAAGCCAAATCAGAAAGCCTTGGCTCTAGAGGAGCAAAAACCAAAGCCCCTTGCTTTTCCTTCCATACAGGGATGAATCAGCAGGCTCTTCTCTCCAGCCATGTGCTTTCTCTCTGACGTTTGCTTCTGTTATGCCCAGGATGTAACTAATGAGCCACCAGCAGCATTGAGTCAGCAAGAGTTGCTCTCTTAGCAGGGTCAGCAAGAAGAGTTCATTGAGAAATGTTACCAGCTTAAGCAGCTTTGTCTCAGTATATAACAAGGATTTGAATCTGGGGAAATGGGTAACCTAAGGAGAGGAAATAGCCTCCTAGGAAGCCCAGTCCCTTATCACATTGCAATTTTCTCTACATGGTAACATATCTGGGAAATTTTAATTCCTAGGTAAGGACTGTGGAGTAGGCATGAATTTTAGAACAAACAGCAGTTCCACCCTGATCTGGCAGTCTTTTGCTGTTGTGCATAGGTCAGAAAACAGATGTCAACCACCAGTATGCATAATGGCAATATTTATTTCCTCGTGTGAGTATTACATTTTAGATGGTTTTGTGCTTCATGTGACAGTTAAATTGCCTGTATGCAGAGTTAGAGCATCCAGGCTCTTACAACATGTGGTAGTAACAGAACTGAGGAAAAACAAGATTCTGTAGTATGAAACAAAAGTATTTTATGATTTTGGTTTTGTAGGAGATCCAGCTGTAGGTAAGAGTGCTTTAGCCCAGATATTTCGAAGTGATGGAGCTCATTTTCAGAAGAACTACACACTGGTAAGCATACAACAGGCTCAAAGTGCTGTCTAAATTTTTTTCTAAGATGAATGGGAAAATTGAGAGGCCTAGAACAAAATAAATATGACTTTTAAGTTGAGGCATTTGAGGTGGGATCTTAAAGAGTATTCTTTCTTACGCCCCAGATTCTGAAGAGAAAACATTTAACATTTTGTGAGTCTGCATTATGTAGGTGCTGGTATTGAAAATTAAGGCAGAATAATTTAGTTAATCTTGTGATTTTTCCTGCTGAATCAATGTTTTCATAAGGTTTTGTGGTGTTGGACAGCTCCCCCCTTTAGGGACTACTCTATGAAAAAGCACCGCTGAAGGAGAAAGCTTTTAATTCCAACTATTAAATGTGCATGTGGACAGTGCACTTATCACTGTGCAAACACCAAGATGTGCTGCATAGCCCCAAGATAATTATAATCTGCAGAAACTCTTCCCAGATGAAGAGGATACAGTTTGCAGTCTTTCAGTGTAAGAATCAATGATGATGACTAATCAGAAGCAGGATAAAAATAAAAGTAAATATAAGTAAAGTAAAGAAAGCAAAATGTGAGTGTGGAGGAAAAAAACCCTAAAATATGTTTATTCATTGAAATAAAGATGGAATCCAGAATTTAAGGATAGAAATAGAAAAAAAAAGAGCTACAAAGCAGAACGAGCTAAAACGTGGAAGAAGCACAAATAATCTCGGTCCCATATGTTAGCTCATCTCATGTTTAGTGCAAAACGTTCTAAGGCATGCGTTGGAGCAGCAGTATGAGAGTGAACATAGTCCTGCGGACTTCAGCTAATACTCTGAGCTGTATATAAGCAAATCTCTTTGGCTCTCCTCCTTTTTCCTCCAGCTTAGCAAATCTATGAGTCTTTGACATATTGATGAGATTAGGTTACCAGAGCTAGGAGGAGTGTTGCTGAATTTCTAGTAGTCTGTGTTTGATGGAATTGTAACGATTCGCAGGAATTGCCTCAATCCAGTGCACGGTTGGTATGCAGTTGGATAGGATCTTAAAAACTCTCCTGATCCTCATTTTCCTGATTCTTCTTGACAGACAACGGGCATAGAACTGTTGGTGAAGGCTGTATCAGTTCCAGAGACGAGTGATAGCGTGGTGAGTTTTTCTGTGACATAAATTGGGTCAGAAAGAGACAGCCAGAGCCTAAGCCCCACATGAGTCTCATTCTGGTGGAAGATCACTATGCATGTTTATAGGGCAATTAAGTTGCATTAAGGAAATGAAACTGGTCATTTTTACTGGTATAATTGCTGATACTACAGGGTTAGTCTTAAAAATGTAATTTTTATATACTTGTATCCAGGGTTAGTTTAGTCTTAAAAATGTAATTTTTATATACCTGTATCCAACTCAACATTTTAAACCAAAGTTATTGCCAGCTCTGTTGAGATTCTCTTCTGTCTTTTAGGGCACGTGATTCTTAGAACTACAAAAGCCAGAGCTTATCTGTTATTTTTCCTTAATGCCCTATACTCCCATTAATGGAATGTATATAATTTTGTATAAATAGTAGAGGTTACTGTCCCACTCCACATATTCTGTTTCCAGCAGGGATGGAAATTAGACTTGGTGCCTTGGAAGTAACTCTTTTACTGCTTATACTTGAAAAATGGCTCTTTATTTTCTCATACTATCTGGAGTTTTCTCAGTGCAGGGAATTTGTCCCTTAGGGACACGATGCTGATGTACTAAATAAAATGTTGGAGTTACAAGTTGCAGTATTTACTTCTAAAACCTTTCCCTACACTGCATTTTTCTTGGCAAGAGCCTTCTTTCTGTTTCCGCTTTCAGGAATTCTTCATTTTTGACTCGGCAGGAAAAGATCTATTTTCTGAAATGTTGGAGAAACTGGTAAGTCTTATGTAACAGTCCTCTTCTTCCAAAGAAGTGCTTTTGCTTTGAAGATCTGAGCTCCCCAGTCTGGCAGATGTAGCAAACTTTGTCTTTAGTGTAAAGGGAGCAATTACCTCAGTTGCCAACGCATCCTGTTCTACCTCTCTAAAACTTGTATAAGTACCAGAAGAAATACTTTCTAGAGGAAGGAAAGCAGATAGGCAGTTTTCTTACAAAAGATATAGGGAATTTTAACTGAGATTTTCTGTGTACTGTTGTTTTAAGTTATTTTTATTTCTTAGAAAAACATCTGTTTTGCTGCAGCTTCAACAGTGGTGGGTTTTTTTTTTTGTGTTACAGTGATAGGTTTGATCCAACAGGATTCATTCTTGTCCTTGAGCATAATCCTGCCCTTGGGTGTTTTCCATCACATATTTGTGGCCTTCCCTGTGCAGTTCTCTCCTGTGTTATCTCATTTTGAGAAGGAGAATCAGTTAATTGATGCGAGTTTTATAAGATGGCTAAGTCAACCTAATGGTTCATTGTCTACAAGAGCAATCCCACTTCTGCACTTGCACTAGATCTGGCTTGCAAGGGACTTCTCCAGAAGCTGGCTAAGCTTCTCAAACTGGAAGAAAAGCTTTCTACTTTTTTTTCTAGGATTAATTTTGTGCTGATTCAGCATGAAAAATCAGCTTCCCTGGGGATCAGATGAGCACCAGAGCTGATACAAGTAAAGGGGCAGAACTGCACAGACAGGACTAGGGAGGAAAGCAAGACCACCTATCCCAATGTCAGTGATTTAGCTGGGTCAACTGAAATGTGAAACCTCAGCCAGGGCATAGGATTCCTGGGTGTTAGGCTTTTTATTTTCATCTTAGCAGCTGTGTTTGCCATGCTTACAGCCTGGATGTTGACCACATCAGTTTCATTAGAGCTGACAGTGTTCCTTTCTTGCTGTGCAGTGGGAGCAACCCAACGTTCTGTGCCTTGTGTATGATGTCACTAATGAGCAATCCTTCGACAACTGTAACAAATGGTTGGAGAAGCTGAGGGCTCAAGCAGTTGGCATGCACATCCCAGGTAGGAATGGATGTGACTCTTGTTATCTACTCCCCTCTTGTATGACAGCAGTTGTTTCTGTTGAGCTGTGGAGTGGAATAGAGTATTAATTTTAAGTCAGGGGCAGACATGGCTTCCTCCGACTCCTTTGCTTTTATCAAAAATAAGATAAGGCTTGAATATGTTTCCTTTATGCAATCTTTTCTAGGTAGTTATAGACTATTCTTCACACCTCCAACTTTTTCAGCTACTTCCAAAAGTGTTCCAGTACTGATGGCTTGCTAGTCAGCATTGACGAGCTGGGTTTTTTTTTTTTTTTGTTTCATGTCTTTTTTCCTATAGGTGTCCTAGTGGGGAATAAAACAGACCTAACTGATCGTCGAGTCGTGAAGCAGGAACAAGCACAGGAGTGGGCTGAGAAACATGGCCTGGAATACTGTGAGATGTCAGTGGTGAGTATCTGCTTCTTTCACCATCTGTGCAAGGGGATGTTTATAAAGTTATCTTCTCTTTCAGGCAGGAAAATCTGACTGGGGACTCTCTTCCCCTTGTTGGTCATCTAACTCAGTTTTAATCCTTCTTTGGTGAAACAGAGCAGATAGTCAAATGCTCATTCCGTCTGCAATTCACAACTTTCTTATTTCTTTACAGAAGGAAATGAAAAATTTTGAGGCCCCTTTCCACATCCTGGCAAAGTTATTCCACCAACTGTACAAAGAGAAAGTGGAAACTTTTCACTCACTAGCCTGACTGGTATGATTTATTTTATCCTCTAAGCTTCTTCTAGTACTGAGAATCCTACTGGACTGAATACAGAGAGAAGAAAAAATATGAGCTATTTGCTACTTCATGGTCACCCTCTGGTAATTCAAAATACACTAGAAATAAGCAAGTGGAAAGACACTCTTCTGAAGCTGCTGCCTCAGCATTCCTTTCATGTCCTCTAACTTGCTTCTCTGCTCATTGGAAGTCTGCTAGGTTGGAGGAGGCGGAGAGTAAAAGGGGAGGACGGAATGGAAATTGCCAGCTCTTTGCTTTGATATCTTTTTGTCTGAACTGACTTCCTGCTGCTACAAGCAAGGATTTAGAGGTTTGGAAAAGGAGAGAGGAAGCTGACAGGATGTTTTTCGACTTCAGCCAGTCTTGATACAAACACTGCAGGGCAGTACCGATTTGGCCCTACCCCTTGAAAAGCATTTTCAGGAGGTGGCTTATTGCCCTAAAATCAACACCTGGAGACTGAGATGTGTGGAGGCAGAGCTGGATTTAGGTGTGTTTCCAGCAGTGCCCAGAGTTGGAGGCCAATTTTAACAGTGTTGCCCTTATCAGTAGTAGGATTGATATGCTGGTGACTAATGCATGTTTCTAATTTCCAGAACCTGTTTCTTTCCTTTGGCGTGGCTCGCTGTCCCTGCTCTGGTGGGAGCTGTGTCGCGTCCATTGACTGTCACTTGGTGACGCAGTGCCCTCTGCTGGTCCTAGGTCACAGGCGTTCTCCAGAAGCTGCCACCTCCCTTGAAGTGAGCAGGAAGGGATTCCTGCAGGCACATCCAAATTGGCTTGACTGCAAAATGGAGTCAAATTGCAAGAATACGTTTTCTATTCTAAAGATGAATCTAAAACTTATAAAAAAATTCGTTTTCTTCTTCATGTCTTTGTCATCTTACGTATTGTTGTGTCATTTTTGTCAGCTGAATTTGGCAATATCATTCTGATTAGGTTCAGTTCTCAATCTCAAAATCAGAGTCCTCTTATTAAATTTCTCTCTGCTTGTCATTGAATTTCAGATAAAAGACCACGGTTCTGATGTTGCTAGTGGAAACAGGACTAAGGAAATGAAAGACAGCCTGGCTAAGTTACTCTGACTCAGCTGTGTCTGGCTACAAGTTTCATATTAGAAAGGGTAAAAGCCTAGAGAGAGTTCCTCTTTTGTGTGGAGTACTGATGTTGCATGTGTAAGAGTCTTTGATAATGCAGTATGCAAAAGCATCTGTGGTAAGGTACTGCTTTGTAAGTGAGCCTGACACCAAGAGTTTCAAAAATTTAACCATTATCTTCCAGATTATGGTAGAGTCCCTTGGGCAAGGGAAGCTGAGTTTTGTAGAGACTAAACACTGAGTGATTTTTCAGGCAGTCTTTTCAGGAATCTGTATTTCAAGACTTTTATACATGTGGTTTATAATCATTTTTATGTCCAGTGCTAGGAAAAATACATTAAATTGAATGTAAGAAATATGGATGCAGATGTTGTAGCAGAGCTTATGAAGCACTTCAAGAATCTGGAGAAGCACTGCGCTCATTTCACTGGCAACAGTGTGTTGATGCTGGGAACTCGCTAGGGAGCATGAATACCGGTTAAAAAGGGTGAGTAGGAGCTCAATCCACAAGAAGTGAAAACAAGAAGTTCTTTTGCTAGAAGCCAACCCAAAAATGACAGAACAAGCTGGGAAACTTCCTGCTTTCTCCAAAGAAGGAAGGAGTCCGTCCTGAACTTAGGGCAAGTAGAAGACTCACTCTTTTGAATTAGGTTATCATTACTGGCATTTGTATCTTACATGGGTTGCCTTGTTAATCCTGGTTGTTTTCTGTTGATTTACATAGGCTGTTTAGACTATTGCTTGCAGGTTCTGGTGTCTCTGACTAGTAAGAATAAAAGCTATTTTGGGTGCTGTGCTTATCTAGTTAAAGGACTAAAGAAGGTCTGTTTTTATTTGGTATCTCATTTCCCCCTGGTTCTATTGATGATGTGATCACAAAACAAGATACATATTTTTTCATATTGAAAATAACATACCCGATGCATATGTCACCTCTGACATGGTGTATCTGGGGGGGATGGATGCCTTGGGAATAGGTAATGAAATGAATTCTGTGCAATCTTTAACCAGGGAGTCCATCTCTCTGCAACTCCCATAACTTCAAATAAACACTCTAAATGCATCTAGTAAGATGAAGATTGATGAATGCTGTTTTATAAAACAAATGCAAAAGCTGGAGGAGCTCATTAAGGGAATGCTTGCAGTTGTGATTTGTGATTTATAGGGAAGCTGCTCTTGAGAAGTTAGTGGAGAAAAATGCAGCCCATGCAGGGAAAGATGTATTGCCTGAGAGAGGAAATGTATGATCTAATTAGCCAACAGTAGGGATTCACCCACTGCCCCTTTCCCTCTTCCACAGGCCACAACTACAATTAGAAAAGAAGTTGTGTCTAAAGCACATTGTCTAACTTGCTTTTTACAGGACTATTTCAAGCACTATGTGGACACAATTTAATGTCCTTCAAAACAGTGTGTTTGACAATAACAATCTCAACCCTTTACAGCATAATATATTATCCTTCCTCGCTAATGTGCTGTATAATACCTGATGCAAGTGGTGGTTGTTGCTATTTTCCTGGCTTAATTGTGACTGTGGTTCTAGAGGCTAGGAGTGAAGAGAGGGTAGAAAACATGAGAGGCAAACATGGGAAGATTATGGAAAACTGTTTTGTCTCTATGTGAAGGAGTTCAGGGTGGTAAGTGAACTGGACCAGCAGGATGAGTAACAGCCTGGAGCCACTACTGAGTTTCTCCTACCTGTTTACTAACTGTGGCAGTCACATCTGTAGAGTGAGGATGCATGTTTGCTGCTTATAGGCTTAGCATCTAAATACACAGTCTGATTTACAGGTGCTGTGGAGAACAGTGGAGGAAGGCACAAAGCCTGTCTGCTGACCAGGAAGCGTGTTGTCTTACAGCTCCCCTGCTTTGTCCAGCTGTGCAGTGCTGCAGATGCTCAGCATGAGTGTTACAACACAGAGAAGACCCAGCTCAACCAGAACTGAAATTTCAAAAGAAGGGGAAGGAAAGAAACAGGCCTTTACCTCGTTTTAAGAGAAATGTAGTTTCTTTTCCTGCTTGCTTGTTTGATTAGGCAAAACCATTTCTTTCCTCCCTGGAGTCCCTGCTTCTTACCTTTCCTTTGGTCCTCATGAGTCTGCACAGAATCTCTGTTATACTTGTGCCCTGCTTTACTTAGCTTCATGCATCACCAGCTGATGATTTTTTTTTTGTCCTTCTAGTTTCTGCATTATCTATTCCCAAGGCTGCAAGACGTTTCTTCTTAGATTAATAGACAAAAGGAAACAAAAGTGGAATTTTTAGTCAAATTGTCTTGAAAGAAAAAGCCTTAACAAGCTGTCTGACTTTCTGAAATTTTACTGGAAATTCATTTGTGTAAAGTTGTCATATTAAAGATGCTTTAATGGTTTTGTTTTGTCTTGCCAGACATAGTCTACTGCAGAGTGAAATTCAGGATGTAAAATTCCAGAAAGATCAGGTTTTAATGTGGGAATTAATAGGAGTTTCAAAGGAGTTTCAAACACTGTGATAAGATCTGTTAAGTCTTAACAATGGAGTGGTCACTGCTGTTCATAATGAAACATTAAGTTTACTGAAATGGGGCTGTCAAAACCTTTTCTTCTAGAGATTTGTTCATGTTAAAGACTTTAAACTTAAGAAAGGATATCCTTTAAAAGACTGATCTGATAAATAAAACCATTTGGACCAGGGTTATTTCTGATATAACTTCAGTGACTTAAAGAGCTAGATTTAGTTTTCTATGCCAACTGACTCCCCTGGGTAAGCTTAATTTCTTTACCCACTATACATCTTGGACCGATCTGACCTGATAGCAAAAGACACATGATGTTGTTGAAAATGAAATACTGCCTTGGGGCAGAAGGATAAACTGTGTGGGCTCCTGAGGTCCTCCCAGCAATACTTCCTATAATTCTATTAGATTAAGTGAGGAGAGAAGTAGCGTGGAAAGCACAAAACAGGCCAAGTCCTAAACTAGCAATTAAACTGGGAGCTGGGCTGGGCTGCAGCAGAAAACGTACGATCTATCCCAATTAAGAGCTGTATCTCAGGAGAAACTGGGAGCCTGACGCAGGTGCTGACAGCAGGGAAAACACTACATTTCTGTTCTGGAGGCAGCAACTGCTTTTGGCTGGTGCTTATGCAGATCTGTGGGGGTCCTTACGCAACTCAAGGCTGTGCTCTGTTTTTAATAATTACTCAATCTATGATGTTCAGGTGGCAGTTGCTTGCAGTTGTGGTCTCATCTGCCTGCACAAAGTCAGCAGCTGGTGGCAGATTATTTGCTAGTGGCAGGAAGACATATCTATTACTGACACCTGTGTGATGGTACTCCTCTCTCCCTGTGCATTCTCAGTCCTTTTCCTATCTCAGATCTGCTCCTTGATGGATGATATCCACCTCTGCTTGCTCTTAACCAGTGAAGTGTCCATCTTGCAGATGGTACTCTGTGGAACCTAGGGCTGAGTGACTTCTCGGAGTTTCTGCAGCAAAGGCGAAGTCAGAGCAGGAGCACTTCAAGGGCCTTGTTGGCCTCCACAATGTCTCTTTCGGCCTAGGGGCACATAATTTCTCTACATCTCATGTCCTATTTCCTCCTCCTGCTGTCATTTTGCCTGGAGAACAATGGCTTCTGTGCCAGTTGCCCTTGGCTCTGTTGACCCGGAACAACAATGCTTGGGGGAGGGAGGAAGAAGAGAGCTACTCAGTCTTGAGTCTTTCCTGGGCTCTTTAGGTGTTGTGACTCCCTGTTGAAGTCACCTGAGAGATGGGGATGTTGCTCAGTCTAGGGTGTAATTTCCTGGCAGGAGACCACCAGCTGAGTCCTGGCAGCCTCATCTCGGATCTTCAGAGCTCACTGCAGTGTAACTTTGTCAGACGCTGGCTGTTCTCTTTCTAACCTGTGGTTTTGGTAGTAATTTTTGGAAGGGTTTTTATACTCCTTGGAGGTCTTTCATTTTTCTGTCATGGCTTCACATATTTCCTCTCCTAGAGCTGTTTGTCAAGAGAAGCTTAGAATTGCTCCCTTTCCTGGGTCTCTGAGATTTAGTCTGGGAATGTTTGAAAAGGAAATGTGACAGACCCTACATGTCAAACTGGGGTCAGGGATGGGGTCGGTTTGATGAATTTCCCTCCTGCCAAATATACATCAATTGGAGATATGTGAAGCCTGTAATCTTTCTGCATAAGTGCAAGAAAAACACTCAATATGAGGGCTGCAAGTTAGAGAATGTAAGGAAAAAAGTATAAAGGCAGCAGTGATCCACTTCTGTGTCCCATACAGGGGAAATGCAGGAGCAATAGGAGAACAGGAATATGTAGGAAATATGTAGATCTGTATTCCTTCATGAAGATCCCAAAGGATTTTGCTGAGGCTGATTGTGAGGGTGGGATTTAGGGATGGGAAAACCTAAGGCTTTTCCTGTCTTTTAGAATGCTGTCTAGAAATAAAGTGGGAGGAAAAGTAATTTTTGCATGAGCCAGTGAGGGAAAATAAGGATACAGGGTAGAGCTGGATGACCTTGCAGGTGGAAGGGCAAATGGTAAGAATAAATAACTGAAAGGAGACTTTCAGGGCCAAGCTCTCAGGGCCAAGGGCAGACAGGGGGATTCAGAGCCATCATGAGGAAGGTCACTGGTAGCCATCAGTTTAGGCTGAAGATGTAGGGCCTGCATTAGAACAAGGCAGGAGGAGTTAAAGTCTGTGTGACAGGGTTGACACTGGAATTAGAAAGGGCAGAATCCAGAATGATAAACCTAGGAATAGTGTGGGGAGATAAGAACAGCAAGCTGCGGTGCTGTGAGCAGCAGTGGCTGGAGACAGTGTATCCAGGTGAGACCAGGAAAAATAGAGTAGGTGTGCTGTGGGTAAAATCAGACTGTCAGGGTGGAAGAATGTGAAGAGATGTTGAAAATTCGTAATTGAGTTCAGGTCTTCTCAGGGAATTTCTGAGTGGAGGGAAATTGATATCTTCAGTTGGTACCCACACATATTCATAAGCACATTTAAAATGCAAATTAATTCCAGTGCTATCTCCATTATCTCTATTTTCCTTTGCCAGAAAGTATCATGACCTTTCTGCTTAAACCCCTTTTTTCTTTTTTTTGGGGGGGGGTTAGGGGGAGAGTGGGCAACAACACATACATTTATGCCTAATTGTGATGCTGCATCATGAATACATTCAGGGAATAGACAGAGAGAACCTGCACCTCCACCTGACCAGGCAGAAATGCTCGCTACAACTTGAGCATTGACATCTCACAACAGAAACTTCATGATCACTTCATACAGCAGAAGGGATGGGAGGAATATTTTCTGTGTTGGTTTCCCCTTCTCTGCTTTTGTGAATTCATTTTGATTCCTGTGAAGCATTGCTCTCTCTTAGTCTAACAGTTATGTGTGGCCTCTGTAGGTCGTATCTAGGACTTTTTTTCTGTGATGTTGGGTGGCTTCAGTTTGAGGACTGTAAAACTGGAGGTGTTGAGATTCAGGTTACAGTTGAAGCATCAGGCATAAAAACAGCTTGTAAGCACAGCAGAACAGAGTATCTAGGAAAGATGTCTTGCAGGGTTAAGATAATGATTTTCAGTGCTGTTGTCAGCAAAGAGAGGCTGCAATGAATGTGAAAATACTAGATGAGGAAGGAATTCTGGTGAGTTTAGAAAGGGTAACAAGCGTGGGTTTCTTCTAACAGATAAATGCAGAGGAAAGGATGTTGCAAGTCTCTGGATGGAGGTATCTGGGGAGGTAGTGGAGTAGGTAAAGGAGCATTCTTGCATGGTGTCATAGAACTGGATAAGAGCAGGAGGATGGTTCTGGTGTGAGCAAAAGCAGAGTAATGCAAACCCTGCCCTCTGGTTTCTGTCCCTTTTGAGGTATGGGGCTATTTCCCTTCAGCAGAGTATGTCGTTGCCCTTGATGGCCTTCACAGCTAAGATTGCTAGTAGGTTGGCTCTGTCTCTTCACTGAGATATAAGTGATCTCTGAATGCCATCCCAATGCCATGCTATTTTGATACCTTATTCCTCTTCCCTGTCCATGCCTCTTGCCTTTTTCCTCCTGTCTCTGCATGTGGAGGTCTTATATGTCCCCACAATTCTGCTACACCTCCCATGATACCAGCCCTCCTCATGACCTTAAGACTGCTTATTTCCTCCCATGTACTTTGCTTTCCAGGATTAGAAGCTGTGGTCAGAAAAATAGCCACTGGTCATTCTATCCACTACCACCCTCTCCTACCCCTCTCCTTTCCATCTGGTGCTAGGGAAGAGCTTGTGCCCTGTTCAGCTGGCTGCTTCTGGCACAAAGCTGGACTGGTATAGGAGTGAGAGGGCTGTGCCCGTGTCAGATGTGTGTCTCTGTGCGGGTGAGGAGCATCCGAGGCAGGCACCCTTTTCTCCTTTTATCAGACTGTGCTCATTTATTATACCATCTGTTTTCCCAGTGCTGGAGATGATGCTGGGGATATGTGACTTGGGGCACTCAGGCAGAAACTGGCCTGCACAAGGCCAGCCATGTGTTTGCCTCCTAGCAATGCAGCGGTCAGCAGCAAAGAATTTGCTGCTGCCTCCTCTCAGTATGGGAGAGAGCAAGTGTGGGCCTGGGCGTGTAAGAGACACAAAGAAATGAAATGTGGCAGGGGGAGAAGGGGAGAGAGACACTGGGGTACATGTGTATCAGCTGGAGAGAACTGTGGGAGGGAGGAACAGATGGGCAGAGTTGGGGAGAAGGAAGAAGAATGGATTGAAGAGAGGGAAAAATGTAAAGCAGTGTGTAGGGAGAGACAAAGAAACAGACTGGCTGGGGGGCAGCAAGAGAAAGGCTGTGAAGGAAGGAAAGACAGGCAGATTTGACAGGGTTGTAGTGTGGAAATCAATGGATTGTCTGTGGGAGAGAGATGTGTGCCAGGCAGGTACTACACTCAAAGGTAAGTGGATAACTACAGAGATGGAGATAAATTCTGTGTGTCTGTGTTTATATAGGTCTGTGTTAGGGTGAGCTGAATGAATGGGAGCAAGGAAGGGGAGCCATAAGAAAAGAGGAGAGTGAAAGCAGAGCAACAAAAGAACAAGGCTAGATAGAGATGAACCCTTGGAGGGCAAATAAGAGCTGGCATCAGGCAGTGGGGAGGAAGGGATTTATATGAAAAGAAGGGAGACTAACTGCACTTGTATGTTTGGGGCTGAGGTTTTCTTATTTGGAACCTGAGAGAGGACATAGGGCAGCCATCAGAGCACAGTTCCCCAGTACTAAACAGAAGCATTTTTATGCATTCAGGGCTTACTGCACAGAGAGACCCAGTGGACCCAGGAATGTAAATGCCACTATGCTAGTGCAGACTGTTTCCTATCTGCTGAACTGCAATTTGTACCTGAGCATTTGCAACCAGAGGACTGCCTATTTCAAGCATATCTGCTTGACTATTAGAAGCTGTTTAAGATGGCAGCTCAGGTATTTATTTATCCTCCTTTCCCTTTCTTCTTGCCCTTTTCCTCACAGTGTACTCACAATAGAAAAGGAGACATGAAAAAGTATTGCCCAGATTCACAGGCACCTTCTTATTTCTTCTGCCTTGTTTCACAGACACCGCTTTGCTTTGCTGCCTGACTTGATCTCTCCCTCTTCCCTCTGACAATTTCTTTTCTCTTCTGTACTTTCCTCTGCTTTTTTTATCTTCTTCCTCTCTTCCTTCAATT
Organism: Cettia cetti; assembly: GCA_013401135.1. Classification (NCBI taxonomy): domain Eukaryota; kingdom Metazoa; phylum Chordata; class Aves; order Passeriformes; family Sylviidae; genus Cettia; species Cettia cetti. The sequence continues at coordinate 16,260 of VZUI01095126.1, forward strand.
TTCTAAATTTAAGTTTTTTGTTTTCCCTATAACTCCATCCCCCTTTCTCTATTGTGTTCTAGGTTCTGTTTCTTTCCTTCTGGCCCTTTTCTCTCTCCCCAATTCCTCCATCCCCTTTTGTCTGTGCCTGTCTGCCTGCTTTCTCTCACTCACTGTCTGTCTCCCTTGAACTGGGTTGTGAATTCTGTTGGCATCAGAGTGGGACAAACTGTAAAACCAAGGTTCCCAGAGGGCCAGGTTGTGATCATTTTATTTTTACAATGTCCTTGGATGTGTAAAGGTGTTTGTTTGAGGGGGAGGAGCAGTGCATGTGCTCCATGTGGGAGAAGAGAGAGGAGTGCAGGCCGGAACAAATGAAGCTTATAACCAATATAGGTCAGTTGCAGGAAGAGTCCCCAATGGTCTGTGAAATAGAGAAGTGTTTTGTCATTTCGGACTGGCTAGCGGAAAGATGGCAAAAGAATAGCTTTATCTAACAGACACAGGAAAAGGGTCCTGTCAGAGAATGCAGTAGTGATGAGCATGGGAGGAGGACCAGCTCTGCACAGGGGATTGCTCATCTCCCAGCCGCCCCCATAACCCAGGGAAAAAACAGCCTTTCTCCTGCTCTGAGCTGTGTATGTTTCCATGTCTTTGCTGTTGACTGCAGAGCATGGCTGAGAGATATTTCCCTGTGTCCTCTGCCAGATTTGCTCACTGGTGTCAAGGAGGACAACAACTGAGCAAACAAATTAGAGAAGCACAAAGGACAACCATAATCCCACCCTCTTGGAGGATGGGCTGGAGTGCTAGATCCGTCTCTGCTGGGTTCAGCTGCCAAAGAAACCCACATAGTGGCAGAGAGGCATCATCAAGGCCCTGAGCATGCTCTGGTGGAGCTGTATGAGCCAAGGGCACTGCTGGGAATTGTTTTGCTCTGCAGTAGGCTCCTCACTTCCCATGATTTACCCCCATATAAGTAAACACTGCTTTCTGATAATTTCCAGAAATTTTCAAAAGTGGTCAGTAGCTGCAGTGAATGACTGAAAATGTCAAATACCGATGAACCCACTATTTAGCCTTGGGATTTTTGGTTTAATTTATATTAAGAAATTCATTGGTTTTTGAGATCAAAGCTCCTTAAATATCAAAACTCTGAAATCTAGATTTTCAGAGGTGTTTGGAGTCCCTACATCTCTCTAAATTTGATGTGAGATGCTGACTGCTTAGCACAACTGAAAATCAGGACAGTTCTTCACTGTCTAAACATGGAGTTAGAAGCCTAAATAGACTTACGTGTTTTGCTTCCTTTTTTAAAGTAGGCCTTTATTCCCAAGGTAGAGAATACCACCTCTTGACAATTTCTATCCATGGAATACTCTTCTATGCACCACCATAATGCTCCAGTCTAGCATCTGACTGGCTTAATCTGATGTGTTTAACCTACTTCCTCTATAGGAATGCACTTGTGGGATCCTAAACCATTACAATGGTAATGTGAAAACAAATCCTAGGAATTCATATAATACAAGAGCCCTCAAGAGTCAGGTATCAGCTGACTTGCTCTGAAACAGTGTCTTAGGTGCTTTTATGCCCCATGGGATGCCTCCCTGACCATGTGGGACTACAGAAGTAAATTCTTCTCACATTAAAATTGATAGCCTGTTTCTGGCATCAGTGGTCTATGGTGATTCTGAATTCTCTTAGAATGCCAACTCACGGAACTTCTGAATAGGTGCTGTGATATGTGCTGCTCCTGATTTGTCCCTCTGAAAATTCAGAGCGATGAAATAGCCTATCTAGATACTAACCATTTCTCTTGCTTTTCTTGGAATGTTCCTTCCAGAATCCTTTTAACCTTGATATGCTACTGAGCATCAGAGAAGTTAAATGTCCAATATTCCTGCCTCGATACCCTAAACTATCTGACAGAAGAAAAGTCCAAGGTATCCTAAAGATAAAAGTTTGCATTGTTGTCTTGCAATACTGTCTGTGTCAGTACCACCAAACCTAGGAGAGCAAGTTTGTCCATGGAGGAAGCCCCAGTGATACCTCTACAGCTGCAGGGGTCTGGATGGCAAAAGCTCATATTAAAAGCTCATAGGGTCGGACTGTGGCTTTAAATGATGATACTGAATAGATGCGGCTGCACAAGATCCTCTTGTCTGTCCCCATCTGTGCCCTTTACACTGAAAGGAAGACTGATATCACAGGATATCGATCAGTGTCACACAAACCATCCTCACTGTACGCCTCAGCGTTACTTCAGCATTTATCATTGCACTGATGCTTCCAAGAAGACTCTGAAAGCCTTTAGTGAAAAATAAGGCCTTTCTCTTTTTTCACTTAATCTTTGCAATTCTCTGGTTACTATGTTTACATGGAAATGGGGTTTTTCGTTTTGTGTTTTTTCCTTCTTTTTTTCCTTAAGAACAAAACCAGAGTCCATGTACATTTCCTCAGTGGAGTTTCTGTTTGTTAAGAAATGACTGCTTTTAATTTGTACTTTCTGAAGTTGACTGGGAGAAACCACCCCTTCCATGAGAGCCAAATCAGGAGTGATGGTCTAATCTAGTTACAGTCAGTGGATAAATGGACAAAGGCTTTACTGGGGGCAGCTTGGTTATTGGTGCCCATATTTCAGGACCAATGGGCAGTGAGACTCACTGCCTCTGATCTGTTCTGGAGATTCTTCCCTGTGCCTTAAGCCCTAGAGCAGATTCTGGTTACAAAACCTATGCCAAAAACATTTCACCAACTTTTTGTTGCCTGGAGTATGCTTTCAGGGTTGCATGTAGATGTCAGTGGGAACTGTCTGTGCCTAGCTTTGGGTATGAATGTGAACTAAAAAGAGAATTTCCATGAAGGATCTGAGGATACACAAAGGAGAAACAATGGCTGTATACTTGTGGACAAGTAGGTCTCAAGCTGGATTTCCATGGTGTATATTTAATGCAGGGGTAAGAAAGTGTAGAGGCATGTATTTATTTATACACAAGATAGTCCAACATGAAGGTAGCCTGGGATTATAGATTAAGTGTAGAAAAATGTGAGTTCTGGAGAGGATAAACATGAGGCACAGCATCTGAGTGGGGAAGAGTGTCTTTAGTTTAGCATATTTATGTAAATACATAGAGATAGACTTGCTGGTAGGAGGGGGGAATTTTCTCACAATTTATAAACTCTGCTAGTCATATTCAGTTTATATATATATATATATCCTCACTGGGAGTGCTTTATCAAATACTAGAACTCCAGCTAGAATGACTTGTTAGCAGCCTGCCCTCTGTTAGAGCTAATGGGTTGCAGGTATTGATTTTTTTCTATTTCTATTGATTAGGAGGCTGCTGTACATACAAACCTTAGCATGGCATGGAAAGAGAGGCAAAACAGTTCATGTCCCAGCAACTCATCATGGCGGAAAATTCATCCTGGGTATCTCAGTCTTCTCCAACTATCTCTTCTGAGTAGAGAAGGAAGGCATTCCTGAGGGTGGAAATTAGCCCTCAGGTCTCATGAGAGGACACTTTTTGTTTCCCAACCATCTTCAAATATACCGTTCAATGGAAGAAAAGATTGTGTAAGAAAAAGGGAAAAGGGAGTCTCACATGGAAAGCAGAGGAGTTGTAGCTTCAAGAATCAATCCAGAACACTTATCTTGGTACCCATGTGTCGCCTTGTTTTCCAGCCTTCAGCCTTGGAGTCAGAAATTTCATGTAAACAAAGTAATGTTTACAGAACTGTTATCATG
>VZUI01095148.1:0-14270 GCA_013401135.1 Cettia cetti
GGCCGGGGCGGGCGGGAGGGAGGGGGTCTGACCGGGGCCGGGGGGCCGCACCGGGGCCGTGCCCGCCATGCCGCCGCCGCTGCCCGCCGCGCTCCTCGGCATCGTCCTCATCGCGCTGCTCGCCGGGCTGCTGGCGCGGTCAGGGCCTGGCGGGCGGGTCCGGGGGCGTGCGGGACCCCGCGGGGGCCGGGGGGGGGGTGTGACAGCGGTGGGGAGGGGGCACGGCGGTGGCAGTGGGGTGACAGCGGGTTGGGGGGGTGGCAGCGCGGCGGGTGGGGCTCTGCTGGGGTGGGAGGAGCTCGCCGGGGTCAAGGGGAGGCCCGAGGGGCTGGCGGTGGGGGGTGCGGGTGTTTTGGGGACCCACGGGAGTTTGGGGGGTCTACGGGAGTTTTGGGCGGGTGGTAAGGCGGGTTGGGGTGGTGTCAGGGGGCCTGAGGAGTTGGGGGTCTGGGAGGAGGGAAGCAGAGGGTAAGGGGGACAAAGAGGGTTTGGGAAGGGGTGTCAGGAATTTGGGGGCTCATAGGGCTGGGAGAAGGGTGTGGAGGGGAGCCTGCACGGGACTGTGGGGTTCTAGAGCTGGGTGTCAGAGTTGGGGTGTTAGAAAAGTTCAGAGGAACACGCAGGGGTGGGCATGGGGTGTCAGGGGGGTGTGGAGGCCTCAGGGCTTGGGAGGGGGCGTTCAGGGATTGTTTGGGATGGTTCTGCAGGGTCTCTTCTCCACCGTGAGGCCCTGGGAGCTCCTGTCCAGCTGTGAGTGCTGGAGCTGGTGCTCGAAGGATGAAGAGCATCCCCAGACCCTGACCCCAGCGGGGAGGCTGACCCTGGCCTTCCCCCTGTCCCCACAGATGGCTGGCATGTCGCCTGGCTGTCACCTGGTGCCGGCAGAAGCTTCATGCAGAGCTGAAGATTGGCTCCTTTGGCTTCTTCTGGGCCCAGAACATCAGCCTCAAGTTCCAGCGGGAGCAGCAGACGGTGGTGGGTACCTGGGCGAGGGGTGGTCGCTGGCACACAAGGCAGGGAGGGTGGATGCTGTCACTTCCAGAGTGGCAGCAATTCCACGGAGCCACTGTCCTGTTGAGCTATGTGCCAAGCCCTTCCTCCCATGGCCAGACTTGGGGTTTTGGCTGCTCCTTGCGTGATCCCAGGCACTGGGAGTGGAGTGGGAAGGCTGAGATGAGCATCACAAAGGCAGAGCCGAGTTTCTTCTTCTCTGACCTAGCTGTGTGTCCTTACAGGAGATCGACAACATCTGGATCTCCAGCAAACTGAGCCGAGAGCTGCCGTACGTGCCCCCACCCCAGCTCCCTGCCTACTCCCTTTGGGGATCTGGCTCACCCCTTGCCTTGCTTGCCTTCCTGCTGCTTTTACACCTTTCTGCTATCCTTTTTCCTCTGTGGTCAGCTTTGTGAGGGAGTGACCCACACTTGGAGGTGGCAGTGTCTTGTGGGTGCCTTTGTGCTGGTCCCACTCATCCCTGGGGTAGAGGAAATCCCTGGTGACAGGGCCAGGTGTGCCAAGTGCAAGCCCCTGTCAGAGCTGCCTGTGCTGTTGTTCCCCAGGCGCTATTTCGAGCTGTGTTTTGGCGAGGTGCGAATCCGCACGGATCTCCAGAAAGGCCCTGGGTTCCAGCCATCCGTCCCGGAGGCTCCCAGAGAAGCTGATGGAAATGAAAGCAGGACAGACCTGACCCTTAAACCCTCCCTGCTGAGGCTCCTTAGCCAGGTGAGGCACTGGCTCGGTGAGAGGCTGCGGTGGGCTGCGCTGCTCTTGGAGATCCCTCACAGCAGCACCTTCCCCCCAGCTCTTTTCCATCCACATGGATTCCATCAACATCATGGTTCTGCACGTGGCCACCTCAGAGTCTCTCTGGCACATCCAGGCCAGCCAAACACGTCTTCTCCTGAATGGCAATGGGAAGAGGTAATGCTGTGCTCGTAGCCCACTCTGCTTCCAGGGCAGGGAAACTCCTCCAACCCCAGCCTTGTGTCTCTCCTCTCTCTGTCCCACTCAGCAGCATCTCATGTCACCTGTGATGTGACACATTAACCTCCTTTGAGGCTGGCCTGGTTCCTTTTCCTGTCACAGGAAGCTTGAGTTGTGTGTTCTCCAAGTAGTGTGGTGTGCATGGAGTTAGGGCATGCTCTGCTTTTGGGAGCACTTGGAGCAGGGACTTGAGGTCCCTGTGTCCCACAGGAAGGAGGGGCAGGGACTTATTCTGGCAGCAGCAAGACCCACATCCTCCTTCTGTTCTCTGCTCTCCCCAGCCTGGCGTGCGAGGTGAGCCTGACAAAGGTGAATAGCAAAGTCCTCCGGAGCAGCCAGCTGGTGAGTGCTGGAGGAGGGAGAAATTCCACCCTAGAAGCTTGGCACTGTCTCTCTGGGACACACTGCTGACCTGGTCCGGGGTGTCCCTGAGGCTGGGTGATGCTGCCAGGTGCTGGGCTCTCTGCTGTGCCCACCTCTCCACCTGCATGGGAGGGCACTGTGTGACTCCCTGCGTGCTCCTTGCTGTGTCCCCTGTGCACAGGATGACACGTGCCTGGCAGAGCTGGCCCTGGCACTCTCCCTCTCCCTGGAGATCAGCAGCAAGCGGCGGCTGGTGGGCGTCCGGCTCTGCGTCCGCACGCTGCAGGCAGAGCTGCACGAGGGGCTTTTCTGCAGCCCCCTCCTGCACCACGTCACTGCTGGGGCCCAGCACAGCAGCCTGGGGGAAGAGCCCAGCACAGGTCAGGACAAGGACAGGAATGAGCTCTGTGCAGGGCAGGGGCTGGCAGACCCCAGAGTTGCAGGGGGGCCAGAGGGATTTGGATGTGGGATCACTACCTCCCGCTCCAGAGAGTGGGGGTTTGGGCAAACCCTTCCTGTGACTCTGTCTTTCTCCAGGCCCAGGGGAGCCCTCGAAGTCCCTGTCTGTGCTGAGCAGGGACACACTGAAGCTCATCCCCAGGAGGGTGGAGATGAAGCTGGAGAACACTAGCATGGTGCTGTCCATGAATAGCCAGAAGAGGTGAGGGGCAGGCTGTCCGAGTCCAAAGTAACGCTGGGGACATGGACCTGGGGACAACAGTGCCACTCCCTTCTCTTTCCTTGGCTCTGCTAGACTGCAGAGAGTGAGTCCTAGAGCCCACTCCAGTAGAAGGACTGAGTTTGGCTTAGGGCTGGGCTCTTGGGGAGGGAGGAAGGCACGTGAGCTGGTTCTCCAGTAGGACAGCTGACGGGATCCTCAGGCGATGGGATGAGAGCACTGGGCTGTGCTGCAGCTGGGCTCTGGCTGCTGTGTTTGTCCACGCCAGCATGCTGGTCAGCTGGTGATGAGAGACAGGGAGATGGAGGACATGACAGAGCAGTTCCCTCCTGACTGTGACTCCCTGTGTCTTCCAGGCACCTCACCTGGAGCCTGAAGCTGCTACAGTTTCTATATCAGCGTGAAGAGGAGCAAATCCCATTGCGCAACTTCACGCCCAACTCAGACCTGGACCAAATGAGTGTAGACCTCCAGCTGGAGGGCAAGTAGCCAGGAGGGCACCGATGGGACTGGGCTGCCATCACTGCCCTCTGCCACCGCTCATTTGTGCTCCTGTCTCCCCAGATGGCCTTCTCCTGTCCCAGAGCCGCCAGCGCATCGTGTGCCTCAACTCCCTGAAGACCAGTGTGCAGGTGAGCGAGCGCTGGGCACACTCTGTCCCCTGGGGGTGGCTGGTTTGGCTCCTGGCATGAGTTTTTTGCCACCTGGCCCTTTCCCTGCTCTAGGTCACAGCCATTGACCTCTCAGCTGCTGTGCTGCTCAACACCTGCATCATCCACTATCGTCACCAAGAGTTTTCGCCCTGGCTGGGCCTGTTGGCACAGGAATACAGGTGCCGGGCGGTGCCTGTCCCCAGCCAAGGGCACAAGGGAAGGTAAACTTGGCCTCAGTGCAGCTGCTGGTATCACAGCTTGTTTCCTCTTGCTGGCCACGCTCTGGCACGGTGCCTGGGCACTCAGCGCCTTACGGGCCCTGTGCACAGCCTGTGGGATGGGGAGGCTGGTCAGGAGGTGATCAGGAAGCCCCTGCAGAGAGGACATCCCTCTGGGGCTGCTCCCTGCCAGGCTCTGTGGCACAGTAACAGCCCATCCCTGCTTGTCCCGTGCAGGAGCTATCCGCAGATCCTAGCGCCCATCATCCTGTGTGCCTCGCTGTCCAACGTCAATGTGTCCGTGCAGCTGGGGGACACGCCACCCTTCGCCTTGGGCTTCAACTCCATCTCTGCAGGTACAGGCTGGATCAGGGAGGTGCTGGGCTTTTCTTGGGGTCTGCCAGAGAGACACTGGGATGGGAATGGAGAGGGTTGTGCTGCTGCTGTGCTTCCTTGTGTGTGTGTGTATCCCTGCCTGGTTGTGTTTGGGGTGCCCATGTCTGGGTGAGCCTTGCCTGCACTTCCACCATCCTCTGTGCCCACAGATTACCAGCACCTGCGGCCACAGAGCGTGCACCAGCGAGCTGTGCTGGCCGTGGACCACCTGTGCTGGCGAGTGGGCAACGACTCCCACATCCAGCGTGCCCCACATCCCCCCAACATGCATGTGTGGGGAGAAGCCCTCATCCTCGACTCCTTCAACCTCCAGGTGAGGGCAAGCCGAGTGGGCAAGGGGTGGCTTTCAGTCTCAGACTCCATGTGGGTGGCACAGGGATGTCCTGCAGCCTGAGAGTGATCATCCTGTTTGTCCTGCAGGGCAGCTACAACCAGCCCCTGGGCATGTCCAGCGCCCAGTCGGATACGCTCTTCCTGGATTGCACCATCCGGGGGCTGCAAGTGGAGTCGTCTGACACCTGCACTGAGTGCCTGGCCAGGGTCCTGCCCCTGTTCTGCCTGCAGCCTGGTGGGGCTGAACTTGCCAAGCAGCCGCCCTCTGCCTCCAGCGAGCCCTGGGGGCTGCTCTGGAAGGTGGATCTGAAGGTGGAGGATGTGAACCTTTTCACACTTTCGGCCGTAGTGGGTAAGTAGCATCCTAGCTGATCCCAGATGGCTGTCCTGGAATAACCCCGCAGTCAGAGGAACTTGGCATGTTGTGCTGTGCCTGCTCTGTGCCTCCAGCACTGACATGCTGTCTCTCCAGGTGCCCTGGAGCTGCGGCTGGACACGCTGACTGTCCTGGGAAGTGCTGAGAGCTGCACGGTCAGCGTCCAGGGCATGGTGCTGGCCTTGGTGAAGAGCATCACTGAGAAGATGCAGCCATGCTGCAAAGCTCCTGCCATCCCCAACCCCGTTGCCAACCTCTCCGTGCTCTCTGTCACCTACCACAGCAGCATCCGCTCCCTGGAGGTTGGTTTGGCTGTTGGGCCACTGCTTTATCTTGTGCTGGGGATGGATGGGGCAGGGGGAGGACTGGCTGGCACGAAAGGTGCTGGGGGGAGGAGGGAGCTGTGCTGTGCTAGCCCTGGAATGACGTGGTGCCTGCTCACTCTCTCTGGTGCAGGTGCAGTGCGGCGAGGGGCTGGCTGTGCTGTGGAGCCCACCTGACCACATGCACCTGTACCATCACACCCTGGCCACCCTGCAGTGCCACGAAGCCTTGCGGAGTGCCCTCGGCCACAGGACGCTTCCCTCCCTGCCCCCAGACAGCCCCACATCCCACCCGGCCACCCCTACTGAGTCACCGGGGCCCCTCCAGCCAAAAGGGCTCCCTCCCAAAAGACTCCTGTCCCTATCCCTGGAGCTGAGCTCTGCCAAGCTCACAGCCTTTGTCTCTGAGGCCAACTACATCAGCCTGGCTGCGGAGCGGACCTCGGTGAGCTGGCACGGCGGCGCCCTGCACGGCTACTGCCCTGAGCTGGCCGCCGGCTTTGACGGACACAGCATCTTCAGCTTCAAGGAGGTGGAGGTGAAGCTGCTGCCGGAGCTGGAGGAGGTTGTCCGGCACCGCGACGCCTTCCCCGCCCTGCGCACCCTCCGCAACCGCGGCTGGGCCTTCTCCTTCGCCAGCGTCACCATCGAGTTCCCCTACCAGTACGACTTCTCCCGCACGCTGGACGCCGCTGTGGGCGTGCAGAAGTGGCTGAAGGGCCTGCACCGGCCTGGGCACCCCACCAGCACGGCCCTACCCCCCGACCTCCTGCTCAAAGTCACCCACTTCTCCTGGGTCTTCCTGGATGACGTCTTCGAGGTCAAGCTGCGAGACAACTATGAGCTGATGAAGGATGAGAGCAAGGAGAGCGCCAAGCGCCTGCAGCTGCTGGACGCCAAGGTGGCTGCGCTGCGCAAGCAGCACGGGGAGCTGCTGCCTGCCCGCAAGATCGAGGAGCTCTACGCCTCGCTGGAGAAGAAGAACATCGAGATCTACATCCAGCGCTCACGGCGCCTCTACGCCAACACGCCCATGAGGAGGGCCCTGCTGACCTGGACCCTGGCCCACCTGGAGCTAGTGGCCATGGCTGATGAGTCCTTCCATGGCACGGAGCGTGTGTTGGAGCAGATGAGGGACCTGGATGATGTCAGCCCGTTCCCCCCAGAGGGTCTGGAGATGGTCACCCAGTGGTGCCGCATGATGAAGGGCACAGTTGGCAGCTTCTTTGGTGAGTTGCTTTGTGGGAGGGTACCCTTGGAGGACAGCACGATGGCTGTGTGGCCTGCGCTGGCACCACGTGGTGTGTAACCAGGCAGGGAAAATGATTTTGGAAATGCAAAGGGAGTGGGAAGGAAGCAGAGACGTGACAGGATGACGGCTCCTACTGTGGCCCAGAGTGGGGCCTGCCTGTCTCTTCACTGCCCATCCCTCAGCCCGTCCTCCACCTGCAGTGCGGATCCGTGACTACCCCCGGTACCTGTTTGAGATCCGGAACTGGCAGCTCTCCGGCCGGCTGATCGGAGCCGAGCAGTGCGGCCAGGCCTGCTCCCGGCGCCGCCAGGTCCTCAAGCTGGGCCTGCCCTGGGGAGATGCCACGGTGGAGAGGAACATGCCACCCTTGAAGTTCTACCATGACTTTCACTGTAAGAGCTGGAGGAATGGGGGGGCTCTGTGGTGGGGTAGGGACAGGGCAAATGGCTGAGCCAGCCTCTGTGTCCCCAGCTGTGATCTCCCAGTACACCATCGTGTGGGGGCCCTGCTGGGACCCGGCCTGGACCCTGATTGGCCAGTGTGTGGATCTCCTCACCAAGCCCTCAGAGGACCCCAGTGCCCCATTGCCCTGGTGGGACAAGAGCCGCCTTCTCTTCCACGGAGACTGGCACATGGACATTGAACAGGCCAATCTGCACCAGCTGGCCACTGAGGTGGGTGCTCCTGGACTGGGGAACAACATGGTGTGGGGTCAGCTCATACCTGCCTCTCCTCATGCCTGCCCTTGCAGGACCCCTACAACACCACAGAGAACATGCACTGGGAGTGGAGCCAACTCTCCTTCCACTGGAAACCCGGGCAGTTTGTCTTCAAGGGCAACCTGGATATCAACGTCCGGACAGCCTCCAAGTGAGTGTGGGGCCACGAGCATGGGGGGCCCTCACCAGTGCTGGGGGGTGACTGGAGTCCCTCTCTGCATTCAGATATGATGACTGCTGCTTCCTGCACCTGCCTGACCTGTGCATGACACTGGACCTGCAGTGGCTGTGCCATGGGAACCCCCACGACCACCATGGCGTGGTGCTGCGCTCCCCCGAGTTCCTGCCCGAGGTGCCAGTGGGGCAGCAGTACGACTCCTACCGTGCCTTCCGCTCCGAGAACCTCAACCTCTCCATCCGGATGGACCTGACACAACCCAGTAAAGGTGGCTGACAGTGTCCTGGGGATCCCTTGGGGACAAGGGGCCTAGGGGCATGCTGGTTATGGCTTGGGTGCTGCAATGTCCCGGCCCCATGGTGCTGGCTGATGGTGGGTATATTCTCAGAGTACTCCCAGCCCCGGATCCTGCTCTACAGCAGCACCCTCCGCTGGATGCAGAACTTTTGGGCCACGTGGACCAGCGTGACACGGCCCATCTGCCGTGGGAAGCTCTTCAACAACATGAAACCCAGCAAGAAGAAGCTGGGGCAGCATTATAAGCAGTTGTCCTATACTGCGCTCTTCCCCCGGTTGCAGGTAATTCCCAGTGCCAGGAATCTGGTGTTTCCTCCCTGCTCTGCCTCTGCTGGACTCCCAGCTCCTGCTCTCTGCTTCCTCTCAGGTGCATTACTGGGCCTCCTTTGCCCAGCAGCGAGGGATCCAGGTGGAATGCTGCCAGGGACACATCTTCACTAGGGGCACACAGCGGCTCATCCCACAAGGTGAGTGGGAGTCCTGCCAGCAGCACTTCAGGTACAGCAGGGCCGTGGCTGACCCTGTCCCTGTCCCCCAGCTGGCACGGTGATGCGACGCCTCATTTCGGAGTGGAGCATCACGCAGATGGTGAGTGACCTGAGCCAGGTCACCGTGCACCTCATGGCCTCCACTTGTGACGAGAACGCTGATCACCAGCTCGACACCCTGGTGAAGAAGACTCACCTGCTGAGCCTGTCCTCCCTCACCTACCAGCGGCACAGCAACCGCACGGCTGAGGAGGTAGCACTGCATGCAGGGCACAGCAGCTTGTGCTGGCCTGCTGGCATCTCCAGGACAAGGGGATGTTGGTTGTTGGATGCAATGGGGAAGGGATTTGGCTGGGGAAGAGGCAGAACTTCAGGGTCTCCAATCTAGCAAGCACCTGACTTTGTGCCCGTGCTGTGGGCTCTGGGGCTGTCTGAGCTCCAGTCCCCATACTCTGCCTGAAGGGCTGGCAGGGCTCCTAGTCCCAGTGCATGAGGCCACTGGGCAGGACCAGGGGTGGCTTTGCTGTGCTGAGGCCCTGGCTCTCTGTGCCCAGGAGCTGCCCCTGCGTGATGGGGACGACGGTTTCCACACGCATCAGCTGCACTTGGTGGACCTGCGGGCGTCCTGGACCACCACGAACCGGGACATCGCCTTCGGCCTCTACGACGGCTACAAGAAAGCGGCTGTGCTGAAGCGTAACCTGTCCACAGAGGCCCTGAAGGGGCTGAAGATCGACACACAGCTGCAAGCCAAGAAGCTGAAGCGAGGCCCGCTCTCTGCTCACTCCATCCCTGCCAGAGTGACCCCTCCCATCACCAGTGGCCGTCCTGAGAGAGCCTCCTCAGGGGGTGAGCACAGCGGGAAGGGGAGCAAGGGGAAACCCTCAGCTCCAAGTTGTACCTGCTTTCATTCTGTACATTTGAGCCACCCCCCCATAGCTTTGCACTGACCCTTTCTCCTTCCCCAGGGGCCTACATGCTGCAGAAGCTCATTGAGGAGACGGACAAGTTTGTGGTTTTCACAGAAGAGGAGTCGGGGGCCAGCGAGCAGCTCTGCGGCATCGCCGCCTGCCAGACCGACGACATCTACAACCGCAACTGCCTCATCGAGCTGGTGAACTGCCAGGTACCTGCATGTCCCCATGGCCTGGCTGTGACAGGGGCTGTGCCTGCCCCAAAAAGGTCCATCAGACCCCTGGGGTCTCTCCCTCCACAGATGGTTCTGCGTGGTGCAGAGACAGAGGGCTGTGTGATCGTGTCTGCCGCGAAGGCACAGCTGCTGCAGTGCCAGCACCACCCCGCCTGGTACGGGGACACTCTGAAGCAGAAGACGTCCTGGACGTGTCTGCTGGATGGCATGCAGTACTTTGCCACGACAGAAAGCAGCCCCTCTGAGGGGGAGCATGGCCAGCTCTGGCTGGAGGTGAGCGTGTGGTGGGTGAGCTACGTGGAGGACGGGCAGTGCTGTCAGTGCTCTGGCCAAGCCAGGGAAAGTGGGGACAGCCAGCAGTGCCTCCTTGCCTCCCTAGGTGAAAAATATTGAGGAGCATCGTCAGCGGAGCCTGGACTCGGTGCAGGAGCTGATGGAGAGCGGGCAGGCAGTGGGGGGCATGGTCAGCACCACCACAGGTACTGCCCACAGCCCCGGCTGCTGTGCCTACCCCGGTCCCACTCGGGTGTGACCCCAAGGCTGGTGGAGCTGAGAGCACCTGTCCTGTCCCTGTGTGGCTCCAGGAGGTGGCTGATGCTCCAAGCCCTGCACTGTGCAGTCTCAGTGTGCTGGACATGGCACTCTGACCGTGGTCCCTCTGCCTGTCCCCAGACTGGAATCAGCCCTCGGAAGCCCAGCAGACCCAGCAGGTGCAGAGGATCATCTCTCGCTGCAGCTGCCGCATGTACTACATCAGCTACAGCCACGACATCGACCCCGAGCTGGCCACGCAGATAAAGCCCCCTGAGACCCCTGCCAACCAGGAGAAGGAGGATCTGCTGAAGAAGCAGGAGGGTGGGTGCATCCAGGCAGTGTGCCTTGAGGGGCTGACTCCAGGGGTGGTCTCTTTTGGCCCTGCATACAGGAGGTGTCCCCAACACATCTCTGGCTGTGCTGAGGCCTCACTTGCCCTTCGTGTCCCTGCAGGAGCTGTGGACACCTTCACCCTGATCCACCACGACCTGGAGATCTCCACCAACCCCGCACAGTATGCCATGATCCTTGACATAGTCAACAACCTGCTGCTGCACGTGGAGCCCAAGCGCAAGGTACCCACGGGGCTCCAGGTGTCTGTGCCACTCACTGCACCCTGGCAGTCCCAACCTTGCCCTACTCCTGTGTCCAGGAGCACAGTGAGAAGAAGCAGCGGGTGCGTTTCCAGCTGGAAATCTCCAGCAACCCTGAGGAGCAGCGCAGCAGTATCCTACACCTGCAAGAGGCTGTGAGGCAGCACGTGGCCCAGATCAGGCAGCTGGAGAAGCAGATGTACTCCAACATGAAGGTGAGCCCACATCCCTGGCTCCCTGGGATCCCCACTCAAGGGCAGAGGGTGCTGAGGCTTGTCTGTCCTTCAGTCCTTGAAGGATGACAGCAAAAACGAGATCCTGCTCGACCTGAACCACCGGCTGCAGCAGCAGCTGAGCCAGGAAAAAGCTGACCTGCAGCTGGAGAGCGAGGAGCTGAACATACTGATCAGGTAGGACAAGGGGGAATGGCTTTAAACTGAGGGTAGGTTTGGATTGGATATTGGGGAGAAATTCTTCCTAGTGAGGCACTGGCACAGGTTGCCTAGAGAAGCTGTGACTGCCCCATGCCTGGAAGTGTTCAAGGATAGGCTGGATGGGGCTTGGAGCAACCTGGGACAGTGGGAGGTGTCCAAGCGAAACCATTCTGATTCTATGATCTCAGCCTTCCCCAGCATTGTGTCCCCCTTACTCTAGGACTCCCACATCCCAGCTTTCTCCTCTGCTGCAGGTGCTTCAAGGACTTCCAGCTGCAGCGAGCCAACAAGATGGAGCTGCGAAAGCAGCCGGAGGATGTGAGCGTGGCACGGAGGACTGAGTTCTACTTTGCTCAGGCACGCTGGCGCCTGACAGAGGAGGATGGGCAGCTGGGCATTGCTGAGCTGGAGCTCCAGCGCTTCCTCTACAGCAAGGTGAGGAGTTGGACAGTGCCCACAGCCCCTTAGCTGGGGATGGGGACGTTAGGAGCTGATGGTGTTATCTGCACAGGTCAACAAGTCTGATGACACGGCCGAGCATCTGCTGGAGCTGGGCTGGGTGACCATGAACAACCTGCTGCCCAACGCTGTGTACAAGGTAAGTGGCAGCTGAGGGAGCAGCTCTGCATCCTGAGGACCCATGGGTGGCCTGGGCAGAGTGGCCTGTCCTCACCACAGCCACCCATCCTCTTCCCTGCAGGTGGTGCTGCGTCCCCAGAGCTCCTGCCAGTCCGGCCGGCAGCTGGCCCTGAGGATTTTCAGCAAGGTCCGGCCGCCCGTGGGAGGCATCTCCATCAAGGAGCATTTTGAGGTGCCAGGGCTGGGCTGGGAGGTGCCAGGGTCTCTGTGGGGCACAGGCAGTGTGTGCCTGCCTCTGACATGTCTCTTTCCCACAGGTGAACGTGGTGCCTCTCACCATCCAGCTCACCCACCAGTTCTTCCACAGAATGATGGGTTTCTTCTTCCCTGGCCGTAATGTGGAGGAGGAGGAGGTGGGGGATGAGGAAGATAAGTCCAAGCTGGTGACAACAGGTGAGAGGCTTGTGATCACTCTCCTCTCTGGATGTCCTTGAGCAGCTCGGGCTGCGTGTCCAGGATATGTTTGTGGGCAGCTGCTGTCCAGCCATGAGTTGAGGAACAGGGATTTGGGGTCTCCCCTGTGGACAGGGAGATGGTTGGGAGGGTTGGGGTCATGGCTAACCCCTGGCTGGACACACCACCAGCACCTCACACCCCGTTTGCCCCAGGGATCCCCGTGGTGAAGCCGCGGCAGCTGATCGGGGCTGACGACTCGCTGGGCCCAGGGAAGGGAGTTGCTCAGGGACTGAATCGGACATCAGGGGTCAGAAGATCATTCCGAAAAGCACCTGAGGTACCTCCTGCTGCAGTGAGGGGGGAGCCTGTGAGAGCCCTGCTGTGGTGCCAGTCTGTTTTCCCTTAACTGCAGGGCTGGGTAGCCGTGTCCTCCCACACTTCCCTCCCACGCTTGTCTGTTTTCTCCTGCTCCCTCCCACCATGAGGATTTGCATCCTTTACAACCAGGCGCCTGCACGCTTGATGTGATCCCTGCATCTCATTTTTCCAACGCCATGCCAGAGCAGCTCTCACCTCTCCCTGATGAAGCAATGCTGTGGCTGAGTGCCCAGCTGTCCCTTCCCTGCTGGTTCCTGGCTGTGTCCCTTCTCTTTCCCTTCTGCTCATGGCTTCTGCTCTGTCCCCAGCATCCCGTGGATGACATCGACAAGATGAAGGAGCGTGCAGCCATGAACAACTCCTTCATCTATATCAAGATCCCACAGGTGCCACTCTGTGTCAGCTACAAGGTGTGGGACCAGTGGGACAGGGCGTGCTTGGGGGGACCTGGGCCATCATCCCACACTGCCTGACACCTCTGTCACACAGGGGGAGAAGAACAGCGTGGACTGGGGTGACCTGAACCTGGTGCTGCCATGCCTGGAGTACCACAACAACACATGGACGTGGCTGGACTTTGCCATGGCGGTGAAGAGGGACAGCCGCAAAGCCTTGGTGGCACAGGTACGTGGGACCACATCCCTCTCCCCGCTCCAGAGGCTGCCAGGGCTGCTCTGCCCAGGACACAGGTGGGTGGCGCGTTCCCCAGAGTGGGGAGCAGCTGCACTGGCTCAGCAGCTCAGGCTGTCACCCATGCCAAGGGCCCAGGTGTGGCCATGGGGGTTGCTGAGCTTGCTGAGCCCCCTGGCTCCCGGGGCAGGTGATCAAGGAGAAGCTGCGCCTGAAGCCGGCGGCGGGCGCGGAGGCCCGGGGGAAGCTGGAGAACAAATCCGACGGGACCATCCAGCAGCAGGAGGAGGACGAGAAGGCTCGACTGCTCATCGGCCTGAGCGTGGGCGACAAGAACCCCAGCAAGAAATCGATCTTCGGCAGGCGCAAATGACGGCAGCACCCGGCAGGCCGGGAAGGGACTTGGGGTGCCCCGTGCTCCCCCCTTGGAGGGGCTCCCCCAAGGTGAAGGGGGGGCTGCGCTGCTCGGCGGTGCCCGAGGAGGGCTCAGCCCCGTGCAGGCCCTCGGTAGCCCCGTTGCTGTGGGGCAGGGGTGGAGCAGCACGGGGATGTGGGGCACAGGGTGCTCCGGGGCTGCTTTGTGGGGTGCAGAACCCTCGTGCCAAGGGCTCCTGCGAGCTTCCCCCCACTCCCTGCTGTGCGGGTGCTGGGCCCAGCCCTTGGGCCTGGTGAAGCAGCAGGATCGCTCCAGGCTGGGAAAAAGGGGAACGGGAGAGAGTTTAAATAAAGAGTTTTTAATTTGGAACGGGCTTGTTTCTTGCCTCACCCCGCAGTGCTGGGCTCAGCACCATGCCCCACCTCAGCCTGGCAGCCCCCATCCTTGGGGGCTTCACCCCTTGCCCTTCCCCAGCTCAAGGCACCCATTTTGGGGCTCAGGGCACCCCTGCGTGGCCCTGGGCTCAGCCTGTGCACTCATCCCTCTGCAGTCCTCTGGGTGAGCCCAGGGCCATGCCGGGGCTCAGGAGGGACTGCAGGCACCCCCTCAGGGCTGCAGCACGGGGGGTGCAAAGACGCAAGGAAAGGTTCAAGGGGGAGCCCCGCAGTGTGTAAGGAGGGGTTCCCGGAGAAGGGCTGCAATCAGTCCCGGGGGGGTCCTGGGGTGGGATCAGTCACGGCTGGGTGAGCAACCCCCGAGTGTGTAGTGGGGGTCCCGGATGGGGGGGTGGGGATCGGTCACGGGTGGGCGTCGCGGTGCAAGGGGCAGCCCCGCCGCCGAGCCCCGGGGCGGGGGGTGGTCGCGGCGGGCGGGGCGGGGCGG
>VZUI01095154.1:0-153161 GCA_013401135.1 Cettia cetti
CCGGCCCCGCCGCCCCCCGCCGCCCGGCCCCGGCCCCGGTGCCGCCCGGAGGGTGCCCCGCGGGCCGGGGAGCTGCGTGCAGCACGCCCGGCCCCCTCAGGTGTCGGCCCGCTGGCCGTGCGGGGCGGGCGTGCAGGACGGGGGAGAGAGGTTTGTAAAGGAGAACGCCAAAATAGGTGGGATCAGGACAGCGATTTTTTTTTTTTCTTTTTTTTTCCCGTGTACCAGCAGGGGGGAAGTGCCTGTTGAGTTGGTCAAACTCTGCGATAATGGGCCGAAAATAAAAATGGAGGGCAGGCTCCACGTCCTCCGGCAACAGAGGCTGTCTGGGCAGAGCGGCGGGACTGGGGGTGCTGAGGAGCCCTGTCACACGCAGCCCGAGCTGCTGGTAGCTCTGCGGCAGCGACACCCCAAAACACCTGCAGCTGCTTCCCAGCTCCCGTGGCTTAGGCTGACTGCCACGGAGACACTCTGCTTTCTCACTGCGGAGAAGAGACCTCTCACCGCGTTCCTAAACAGACAGAAGCTGTAACTGGTGGAAAATAGAAGATCTCAGATATCTATTTGTCTTTTCTTCTTGTCAGGATTACACATTTTGAAAATAAAAAACGTTTCTTGGGCTTGCAGTGGTTGCAGTGCACCTGACACACAGCTTTCTGCTGAAAAGCTTGGTTGGGAGGAATCTTGCCCTTCTTCCACATTAATAACAGCTGCAAAACTCTTTCCAAGCCTAGTGGTTTCATCCTTTTCCCCATGCCTTTCTTAAAGTGTTTGCTGTGAGAGTGTTCATGACAGGCACCTTAGTGTAACCTTAATAAACCTTCTAATTGAGTGGTCTTAGACTGTCGTGTTGTTACCTCCTGTTGCTCTTCTTTCTGCTGAAAACATCCATTTCTCAGAGTGCTGGGCACAGTTTTCATCTCGAGGTGCACTGCCAATTTGAGGTTAGGCTCTGACTTTGAAGTTGTAAAGAAGTACTGTTGCTGATGTTCAAATAATGCTGAACCGCTCAGGGCTAAAGCAGAGAAGAAATAAAATTGTGCTTTTCTAAAACATCTCTCGCACTGTGGTTATCTCAAAGGGCTTTATTAAGTAGTATCAAGTAAAGGGGCACCTTTAAGCATAGCAGCATTTCCATGCACAAACATACCTTTGAACAGGGAAAATTTTGGCATTAGAGTTATCTACTCATTTAGTAGGGCTATTACGTATGCTTAATGATCACTTGCAGTGCCATGAGAAATATCCAATAACGGTCACTGCTTAAAACCATTAAGGAAAGATATATTATGTGTGTATATTAAAATCCTCCTTGGGCTGACTCTAAGTTAGAAAATGCAGCCAAGTCAATTTAAGGTTAAAGTGAATGTGTGAATCTTTGCTACATATTCCAGGAAAGCTGTTAAACTTAAAAAGTACATAATTTAGTGATTATTAAGTAGCATATTTATACTAAAGTACTCCAACAACAAACGCTACTGGAGCTTAAAATTTTGAGCAGTAGGATGCTGGCTGGCACACTGCTACTGTGATCACTCCAGCTTCAGCGATGCCCAGCAACAGGATGTTGCCATTTAAGAAACAGATTCCTGTCTAAGCTTTAAGCCAAAGACAATGCATGGGCCATATAGGTTTTCTAACCTGCACCTGTCCAAAACAGATATGATTAAGTGCATTTTTGTCTAGCTATTGATTTATTCATCCAGCTTCCTCAAATATCGGATATATGTATGTCTCTTGTCCAAGAAAAATAGGGCTCTTCGTAGTATTGATTGCAGCAGTGGAGTCTGCAGTACAGCTCAGTATAAGGTTTGGCCCACATTTTAAGACATTGCACTGTTCTATGTAGTAGGTAATAGTAGGTACTAAACCCACATGTCCTTTGGATGTAGGTGTAAAAATCTGCTGCCAGGATTATAATCTTTATTATTTATTCTTAATGTAGAAAAAAAATCTTTTTGGGTTGAGCTATCAGTGTGCAGTAATATCCCCCTAAACCTGCTCAGAATTTATAGATTTGTTTTGTGCAGTACTGTAAAAGCATGGGAAATGCAATTGCCAAATTCAGTATTTTGTCCCTTTGTTGTATCCTACTTCTGTGACAGTAGCAGCTTAGTCTTTTGATAAATATATATGGTTTTACATATGTGCATGTATGGAGAGAACAAGAAAAAAGTCACATATAAAGTGCAACTGAAGTGCAGAAACTGTGGTGTCCATTACAAGTTCTAATAGAAAATATAATCAAATGGGTTAATACATGTATACACTTACAAAGCCCTTTCCCTTGAATATTGTTTTCTTCTCTGGGAACTTACAGTGGCAAAACCTTACAGATTATTATATCCTTCCCACCTGGCAAAATATTTTGTGACAAAAAGAAACAGATGTTGCTTGCCAAGACTCTTTTATTTGTGATTTTCACAGTCTCTGGCAGTTTTGGACTTTTTCTCCAACAAGTGGCAGAACTACGGCACAGATACTTGCCACTTCTGTGCTGTTGCACTCTTGGGTTTTGCTGGTGTCTTTACCTTCCAGGAACTCCTCTGGCTTTCTTTTGATTTCTTTTTGTTTCCACACTTTCTTCAAATTTACTCTGGGTTCTTGTGTTCCTTTTTTTCTGTTCATATCAATCTCCTCTGAGACTTCCCCTAACGCTCATCATCAGTCTTCTTCATAAGATTTAACATGGAAATCTCACAGTTGCCTCCAACACTCAGACTAGATGATCTGTCAAGCTTTGTGTGGGACAGAGGTGCCATGGAAGTGCCTATTTATCTTTTTCTGACTATGAAAAGTACATAAGACATAGATCAGATTTAGACATTTGAAGTGGGGTGAGATGAATTCCATCTTATGATACTTCTCTGTTGCCAGTGAAGTCAAAGACAAGTCTGAGTCATCTCAGTACTGAGAGATAAGAATTTTTTATGTCCTGGTAACAGTGGTACCTGAGGTGATGGATAATGAATGCTTTCTTTTCTAACTCAGCAGCTACCTCAGAACACAAGTGACCATTAGTTATAATTGGAATGTAGGTAGTCTTGGACAAATGAGAAATCCACATGACTTTGTGTTTTCAGTGATTGCTTCACGATAGATGTCACTCGCTGAACTGTCTCAGAGACTCCAATACTCCTTCTCCTCTGGAGAGATCTTTGGAGCTCAGTCTGTGTTAGAACAAGTATATCAAAAAGGTGCTTTAAGGAGGACAGCAGCTCAGGACTGGAAGTAAATATGTATGGAACAAGATCCTAGGAACAGACTGTTTAACTAAAGTTAAAGCTCAACATTTTCACACTAAGAATGAGATTAAAAACATGAAAGTAAATAAAAAGGGAAAGTAATATACATCCTGAAAATTGTCAATAATAATAATGTCTAAATTGAGGCAGGATGCTTTCCTGATTTTGGCCTAGAAATTATGATGACCTCTCTGTATATGGAAAGCCAAAGTAAATGATCAATCACAGTGCTTTCTCCTGACTTTACAAATTGTGGAAAAAACTCTTCAAACAGAAAGCTGGGCCATATTGACAAGGTAGAAAAAGCTGGCTTGTACTGTCACCATTCTGCAGAAATCCTTTTTCTGAAACCTGAATAATACTTTCACAGTCCCAACAGTTTGCCCAGCATAGAGCCTAAAATAACCTTTAGAAGATGTGAGTTTTAGTACAAAACAAAAGACTGGATTCATCCTCTATTAACTTGGCACAGCTCCATTGAAGTTAGTGAAATTATATCGATTTGCAAAAGGAGCAAATCTGATCTATAAACATTTGAAGCTAAGACTAACACACACTAAGACACTATCCTTTTTCCCTAGTACTCCAGGTCGCAGCAGGACTCTTGGATTTTAAGATTCCTTCTTCAGCAGAACATGATATGTAACATTCTGAAAGATATTATAGAAATGTGACATCACCAGAACTTTGGCTGATCTTACCTGAAAACCATAAAAGTATTACTCAGAAACATCTGAGAGATGTTTTGTATGTTGAATACACACCAGCATATTTTGGAGGCTAATTCAGTAGTGCAAGTGTAGTCTTTTTTTATTTCATGCACTGTCACAAGTGGTCAGATGACAGATAAAAATTTTACTTGATAATAATTGAGTTTGTCATCTGCTTTCAAATGCTCACAGTTCCAAAACTGGGAAAGAACGAACAAGGAGAAATGTATAGTGTCTCATTATACTTTATCTTTCAGGTAGCTAAATATTGTGACTAAAAGTCAGACTAGACAGTTACATCTGTACTATGTTTTACAGAAGTGGAAAGATAAGTCACAGATGTTGACAAGGCTTTCTTCAGAACATTCTATTGAAAAAAATGCTTTAGTTGATCTGCTTATAATTTTTCACGCTGTGTCCTCTTTTGGCAGTGAACTCTATGAAATTTACAAAAGCAACACCTGCAGCTCTCTAAATCACAACCCTTTTGGAAGTTGATGTCTACATATAACATTCCCACTTTTGATCAACCTAGATGTGTTAACAGCTATGTGACTTACAGTGAATCCCCAAAGACTTACACTGAGAAAGAATCTTCTTTGTTTGAAGATGTCTCTCTCTGAAGAACCTGTCATACCAGCCAGACTTTCAAACTCTGCTCTATAAACACCATAGCACAGTGCTGTGCAACTTCCTGTGAGCTATTAAGTGCTTTCAACTCTTACTGAACTTTTAGGAATTGTAGGAAGTTGACTATTTACAGGAAGAACTGAGACTTTTAAAGAATGAAGTGCAAACTAATTTTATTAGCTTACATGCTTGTAGTTAATTTGAGGTATGGTTTGACATTTTCTATTTTTTCTTCTTGACATAAAAATATACTTAACTGGCAAACTCTTGCTGTCACTTCAATTAAGATTCTCACACCAGCCATCAGCTTCTTCTGTTGCTGTTGATGTTAGAGGACAAAATGTTTTGGAGGCACTTATGTGTAAAAAGCTTTAGTTTTTAAAGTTAATGTGTAGTGCCATGAATTTCAGCAGACAATTTGCTTCCCTTATGTACTAATGTACTAATAATGTACTAATGCTGTGAGCTATTTTATATTTTTCCAAAATCATAGCAGGCAGATATCCAAAGGACTGATTTGGTTGTGGGCTTTTCTCTAAACAATCATTGTATTTCCAGACCAGAGCTGTTGACTGCTCAATGATCTGTTGAAAGATTCAGTAGCATTTGGCACATAGATATTGTTTACAGCGTGCCCTTCATTCTGCCTCCTCTTGCTTCCCTGATGGTCACCTTACAGTGACTCTGGAAGTAAAATAATATAATTAAAGGGAAGGTGGGTATCTCCAGATAACATTAGAAAATCACAAGCAGGATTATCCAGCTTTGCAGTTAGCAAGTTTAGCGGAAAGATGAGTTCTGTGCTTTTTGACATAGATGTCACCATAATTCTTTGTGATGGGCCTTCACATTTGATGATATTGCAAAAGAAGAGTGGGATAGATTTAACCTTGAAACAGATTGCAAACTGTGGGAATAATTAAACAGTATGGTGCTTTCACAAGGAAGTGGTGGATCACTATAACTTTGCTTTTTTCAAAGTAAGAGTTGATATCTTTTTTACAAAATATGTTTAAATCATCTGGAAGAAATTTACAGCCCCTGTGCTGAGATTATGGGCTGAAGACATTGTAGTTCCTTTTGATTTCCAGAACCATGAGTCCATGAAGAGTTTCTTTTCTTTGTGGGTTGTGGCATAGTGAGCAGATTTTTTCCCATAGTCCTTGCTTTGCTCATAGTACTTGTAGTTCTGTATTACACTGATATGTGTAATTAAATGTCATCTCTCAGGACTTCAGATGATTTCCTGAAGTGGTTAGGAAGTTTTCTCTACCTTGCCCCCTCATTTGCCTGGTCAGATGTACTTTTTTTAATCTTTTCCTCCACCAAACCAATCAAAAGTGAGATGCTGGAAAGCATAGAGTGGTGGCTAGAGAGGGTGAAGATTTCACACTGGCTGGCTGGAATGTCTTGTTCCACCCAGCTTTGGGCCTAAGGAAGAGAGATCAGTCATAAGATGAATGTATATGTATGCTTCTGTCAGAAAGGAAGGGTTGGGGGTTTATGCTTACAGTTGGGTGGAGGAGTAGAGTAGATTCTGGCTGCAGATGGGTTCTATCACTAATGATGTCACTATAAAACATTTTCATACATAACATGATTAAAAGAGAAAGTGTGGTTCCTGTTGACCTGCCTCTGAAAAGAAGTTTGTAACTCGACTGTAAGTTCTGAGGGTTATACTGCCATGCAGGCAGTAAAGACCTGCTCCTTACAAAACTACCCAGGTTTTATTCAAGCCCCCAAACCCTTTTATTTATTAATATCGGACTTGGAGATTTTAGGAGAGCATAAGGAACTGTCTTGTATCAGCAGTTCTTTCTGGGCTCAATTCCAAAGTCTTTCTCCACATTGTATCCATGAATATAATATCTAATATTACATCTGTGGACATTCTTAATAATTCAGTTCCTTGGATCCCAGAGGCCAAATTCATAACTTTCTTTTTATTTTCCCTCAAGGTTCAATACTTATAATGCAAAGATTTTTTTTTATATATATATAGATAGATAGATAGATAGATAGATAGATAGATAGATAGATAGATTGCACTTTTTTTGCAGTGTTGTGACAAGGGAAGGGGGGAGATACTCTTACCCCCTTCTCCTTCAGTCTAATAACTTCCATGAGTAGGTGCTACTCAGCATGAAGGACTACGGGAGCAATCCCACCAAGCTGAACTGGTAGTGAAATTCTATTTTGAAACTGGACCCACACAGAAGCCCACAGTCAGAGGTGGGGATATTTGAAATAGTACAGTCCTGATGCCTTCAGATTTGGAGTTCTGGCTTTGGATCTTTTCCCAGTGGAGATAAACATGATTATACACCCTAGCAGGTGTTATATAATCTCTAGTCACATTTGGATTCACTGCTATGTATGTTTGATACTTCCTCTCATACAAAATATTAGAGATTAGTTCTCTTCACCACCATCTCTGTAACTGGGTTTTTTTTCCTATAAAATTCAATAACAAGAAAAAAATCCAATGCATTTATACTCACAGAAAACCAGTCATGCAAAGCCTTCGTTTATGAAAGAGAGATGGTTACACTGAGTCAATACTAATACAATTACCTACTTGAACAAGCTCAATGCATTGCCTAATTCTGTCTTTTGAGAGTTTCACTGGGTTGTTTTTACCTTAAGGTTCTGTATGCTTTTATTCTTGTGTTTTCAAGAACCACCAGTAGCTAGAAATGTAGAGGTACACACACTGTTGTCATGGAAAACTTGACTTACCTACACAGATATCTTACCATCACTGTAAACAAAAAACAGATGCAAGATTTGCAAACTATATTTACAGCCCTGAGACACAGTAGGCTATTTGGTAGAGCTGGGAAATCTTTTTTCTGTCAAAATCTTGAAATAACCTTTCCTTATTTCCAATGGGACTGAAGTTTTCCTTATTCCAAGTGGGACAAAGATTTCCAGGGGCAGGGAGATGAGTGGGATGAAAATTGTCTCTAATAAATTTTTAAATAAAAAAATAATTCTAGATGACTTCTCATGTTTTACCTTACTCTATTCCAAATGTTTTGCTTCAATTTGTTTTTTTAATGAGTTTCATCTCTAAATGGCAAACCATATTGAGGTTAAATATTTTTAATTTGGAGAATGTCGAAAGAGGAAGATTTTTACTATTTGCTAATAGAAACTGCTTTGAATTTGATAGTTTCACATAAACTCCCCCACTTCTGTAAAAATGGTGCTTTCCAAACAAAATATTTATGTTAAAAAGTGTGACTAGTCTAGTTTATTGACAGTTCTTAAAAATAAAGATTTTTGGTTTGGAGTTGTATCCGTGACTCTTTGAAATCAAAGGGAATCTTCTTGTTTCTGGAGACTGTATTAATTATTTTTGCTAAGTGTCGTGTGTCAGCTCATTAAAAAAACCACCCCAACAACATTAAATAGGTTTAATTTCATCCTAGGGACCTACTAAAGTTTACCATAGCCTGACATTGTTGTCCAGAAGCAAGTACACAGGAGCTGATTTAAACTCTGCATCCAAGGAGCATGGAGATGTTGGTTCTTCCTCTTGTAGTTAGAGGACATTGCTCCACTGCACTACACTTGTATGGTTACACTTGATCCTCCAAAACTGTGGATTATTCCAGAGTGTCACACTGATCACAGTTTGAAGTCACTTCAAAAGGCACCAGAATCCAATTGTGATCCACATAGGAGAAGTGAGTGGTAAAGGTGCTCCTCTACCACAGCTGTTCATCTCCACGTAGTGTTATAAGCAAATTTAAGTGTGTGCCATTGTGCTTAGAATTCATCTTAAGTTTTCCATAATGTACTTAGTTAATTAAAACTCATATACTCCATGAAGAACAGACAAGAAACCCCATTCCTTCTCCAGTCCTCACCTTAATCACTAAGTTACAAGTCATACTCACTCAGGTCCCTGTGAATATCAATTATTCTACATAGAGTGGAACAGCTTCAGCAAAGGTGGTGAGACAGATATTCAGAAAGCTCAATCACTTTGACATTATGGTACTTCCATGGGAAAACAAGCTCAAACCTTTAAGGTAAATGGAGTAATTGGGGCACTTCTGTCCTGGGCTGCATTCAAACTCAAATCCTTATCAGTGAGTTGTTAGGTAAAAACACTTAGCAGGAGCATCCAGCAGGCTCAGAAGAGTTCAGCCTCGAACCTAGTCCAAAGCAGTTTGACAGGAGGACACTGGCCACAAGACCACGGCTGGTACTGGTATGCCTTCCTCGGAGTTAATCATTATCTAGAAATAATGGTTGCAGTGGTTTAGTTTTTGGTCAAGCAGAAGGAATGAGGGTAGAGCAGCCCTCATATTTGCTGTGTCACAGGGGGAATGTGAAGCAGTAGCTCTTTGGGAAAGCTACTGCTGGAAGCCTACACCCACTCTATGACTCTGCAGCTCACCACTGGGAAAGGGCGGCTTTGCCGAGCTTGACAGCAATGAGCATGGCTCAGCTGACAGCTCAGAACGCTGGGGCTGGCTCACACACAGCCCTTTCCAGATGATGGGTTTGGCCAATTGATACATTCACTTTGGGAGACATAGTAAGAATACTCACAGTTTGAGCAAGGCTGAACTGCATGAGTACCTCCCTCATCAGAAAAAGAGATGAAGGCTGCATACAGGACAAGGTGTGATTAGCACGAGGTAAAAGAAAGAGAGGCAGTATATCTTTTGGAGAAAATAGTTTCATTCATTTTCCCTTGATATTTTTGAAGCTTTGGGTTTTTTTCCTTTATTGTCACGCATCCCATTTGTAGCCAAAGGGACTCTATGCTTCCACCCTTTCCCCATTTTTCACACATACTGCATAGAGTGCACAGCTATGGGTGTAACTTCACAGTTGTGCACAGACTCCATCTCTTCTCCAAAGAAGAGGGACCATTACTTTGCAAAAGACTTGGGAATTAATGACTCTTTTTGAGAGTAAAAGAAGTGCAGCTGGACACAGAAGGGGACCAATCCCTGTAAGTTACAAGGGTACTGAGGGCAAAAGAACAGAATTGATGGATCAGATGCCTGGCAGTAAGCTTCACTTCATTACTTGGATTCTGAGCCGTCTGGAGCAGAGCAGGTTGTTTGGTTTGATTTTTTTTTTTTTTTAACCAGGTTGCATGATATAGTATAAATAAGAACAATTCACAGTTCAGTAATGCTCTTCTAGGCAGTACCTAATCTTTTTTGGTGCAGGGAAACAATGAGCTCTTGGCTTCTTTTTTTTAATGTGTCATGCACAAGAGGAATTCCTCATGTTTTATATACTCAGTTGCTTCTAGATTTTTTCCTGTCATTAGCATTCAGTCTTTGTTGTTGCTGCATTTGCCACAGCTCTAACTGCATAATAATGATACAATACATATTAGTAAAAATACAGTGACCTGTAACTATGTAACTTGCTGCTGTAGCTGCTGTAAGAACACTTTTCTCTTCCTGTTTCTGCCCAGGGGAGAACCTGTCATTAAAGCCCTTAAATAAATCCGATATTCCTAGTGTGCAGCTTTTACTGTCAAACTTTTCTGCTTTTAGGGCAGTGTGCAAGTGTGCAGGGCACTGTTACAGCCTGTGAGCATGCAGGACACTGTTGTGAACATGGTATGTAAGGGAGGGGATGGGCCACTCCTCTATCACAAAGGGCCACGCCCAACAAGAGCAGAAGAGGCTGGAATCAGCTGGAGCCAAATGGAACCGGCTGGAACCTGCAGGGTACAGCCCCTATACTTCCAGACTTGTAGCCTCTAGTCTATTGACTTCCCTTTGGGACAACTCTTGGACTCTCACATCTCCCCATTAGGGCAGCTCTTGGTATTTCTTGTCTTCACACTGGGACAGCCCTTGGTAACTCTCATCTTCAAACTGGTACAACTTTTCAATTCTCACATCATCCAATTGGAACAACTCTTGGACTCTCACATCTTCTACTTTGTGTAGAGAATGTGTCATTGGCAGCCTTACAATCCTGCAGTGTTAATCAAACCAAACAGTGGGCTTGTTTTGTTTCTAATACAGATACAGAGCCTTAATTACTCCAAGTATTGTTTTAACTACCTCAGCATGTTCCTATCTGTTTTACTGCACTTCATTTGATATTACACATATCCAGTTGGAGGCTTGACAGGAGGCAGAAGCAATCAAACCATATTGTCTTGCATAACAGTGGGGAAACTGCCATGTCTCTCATGCAAAAGATTAATCATAGACTGTGTGCTGTCTTTGTTAAACAAAAACACGTCTCGCTTAAACAGCTTAAAAGTTACATCCTGTGGGATGCTGTCAGGGTGGGGGCCAAAAGTCAGACGTCTAAAGAGTCGAATCTTTGAAGAAGCAGCTTTTTTTCCCCCTTGTAAATCATACCATAAATTGCTGCAGCTGATCTCGGAGCACGATGCTTACACGAGAGTGCTGCTGCAGATAGGAAGGGACAAACTGTTGCTGGGCAGATTAGTGGGGGAAGCCGGGAGTACTTCAGGTGGAGAAGGAATAGTCTGCTATTGCCAGGCGAGGGAGCTGTTTAGGTGCAAGCTTGAATTTTAGATCCAGACATTATCTCTGGAATGTAAGGAGCTTAATTGTGTAACAGATGCCTTAAAATACCTGCGAGGGCCAGGCACTTTATTTCTAGGTGTGACAACAGCTTGGAAAAACTTATATAGGTGCTGTCTCCCTCTTCATTGTGTTTAATCTGAGGTAGATTAATCAAAATAATCAGAATTATTAGACAGAAAAAATGAGTAGTAAGACTTGTAAGGAGGCAGCAAAAGTTCATTTGGAATTTTTACCCACAGATCTATTAAGGAATGCTTCAGAAATACATAAAATCACTGTAGGGACTGATTTTCAATCCAGGAGTGCAACTCCTTCATATTGCATTGACTGTGATCCATCTTGTCCTAAATATCTGAATTGTAGGTAATGCAGCACAGAGCATTGGAATTTTTTAATCTCACCAAAGTACAGAGAAATTGTTAAATATAAAAAATTTGCAGGTGGTGGGGAGGAGGCAAATAGAAAGGCCTGGCACAGAGACTTATCCTCTGCTTGCAAGGAATGTGTATAATCTTCATTAAAAAATTCAAAGCCTGCTTGGCATGGATCCTAGCTGTGTAGCAGTTTGTTTAGTGATGATGGAAAGCTCACTCTACATTAATTCCTAATAGTTTATTGCAAAACATTCTGTAATGATGACGTGCTTATGCTGTTAATTGATTATGAAATGCCTTGAGATCCTTATGAAAAGCATAAGATGCAAATATTATGGGGTCATGCTGCTCATTAACTTTAAAGAAAATGAACATGCTGTAATTCCAACTGTCCTGTAAATCTCTTCGGTTTGGAAATATTTTTATGTAATCCTTCTTTTCTCTGGTAGTATCACTGTTTGCTGCTTGTTCAAATTCCAGTACATTCAGGGAGATTAAGGGCCTGAACCAATCTGACTGAAGTCAACCTGAATGGTTCCCATTGAATACAGGAGTAGGAGCAGTTCTTTTTTGCTCTGTTTAAATCCAAAAAGAAAATCTATGGAAGAGTGTGGCAGCCATGAGACTTTCTGAAGACAGGGGACATGAAAATTCTTGTTTCTGAACTGGGAAAACTACTTTATCATAGAACTGTTCCAGGCTCCCAGCTGTCTTTTGTTGTCAAAAAAATTCTGCATAAATGGTGAGGTGTAGGAGATTGGGACAGCGTTTGCTGTGATAATATCTCATCTGGAATACTCCAGATTTGGGTACAATTGCCTCCTAACCTGGTTTCAAAAGGAGTTAGAATTCTCAGGGTACCACTGAGTAGGGTGACACTGGGCAGTGCATAAGGGCCAGTCCAGGAAAGATTAATTAGTGGGACTTTTACCTTGTTCTGAATGGGGCTTAGGGAAGAAGCTTGGTAGTGATCCTCTGTGTAAGGCTGAATATCAGCTCTAGTTCTCACACTTGCAGCATCATAAGTGAGAGCTGAGTATTTTGATAATTAATACATTAGAACTAATTTAACTGGGGACGTAAAAGTTGTAATTTTAAGCATTTTTAACTTATACCATTTCAGAAATAATGCTGTTGCCACCAGTTATTGGGAGTGAACATGTGTCGCAAAAAAAAAAAAATTCAATTTTATCAGAAATAGTGTAGAGCCCTAATTTCTGTAGAGCATTCTGTCTAGAGAAGTCAGCAGACTCTCACATTACTCCAGACCTCAAATGCTGACAGGTAGCACTGGCACTCTGGAAGGTGAAAGTGAATTCTGGACATTCATAAGTAAATTGAAGTAACTGATGTCCCATTGTTCTTTTACTTTCAATTAAAAAAATAAAGAAAGAGAGAGAAAATGAGAAATTCCCCCAAATATAATGAAGTGTTTGCATATAAAAAGACCTTTAACTTGCATTCTTTGCTCATTGGCATTCTTTGGAAGCCCATCATTCTTTTCTGTTGTTATATTTACTCAGAAAAAACATCCACATTTCTGGGGAAGTAGAAGATTATAAAAAAAATTTACTGTTGTTCATTTATTTTCACAGGGTGCAGACCTTTCTAGACACAACAATTGTTTCTAGACATGAGTAGGAGAAAAATGTAAGATTCTGTGGTGGTGTGATTTTTTTTTTTAAATATCCTAGATAAAGGTTTATAGATGCTATATCAGTAGAAAATCTTACTATAGCAGCAAAGGAAATGTGGATGTTTTCGGTTTCTCATCCTGAGTATGCAGCTTTGTGACTAGATAACCATGAACAAATGATTTCTTATATCAAGGACTAAAGTAGTGTTATTTATACTAGGATATATCTGGAATAACTCCACAGAAGTCAATAGAGTCACAATGCTAATCCAATACTGTTTCCTCATCTGTAAAAGAGGTTAATGACATTATCCTCTCTTGGGGAATATGTCAAGGATATTTAGCTAATGTTGACTCTGTAAAATGGTAATTAATTGTTAGTGCAAAATTTGTACTTTACAGGTGAAAGAAACAGCAGACAAGGTAGTCATGCTTAACCCACTCTGCTAAAGATATACTGGCTTTCATTACAACATCTCAAACAATTTTCCCTTTATCTCTTTCATTTGGCAGGGAATACTGATTCATTCTATTAGGAAAGCAACCAGATACATGTAGATAAATTAACACCAACAGATCACCAAGTGTAGCATGTTCATATATCCTACACTATGCAGCTTGCTTGTGTACCGGTCCACAGAGAACATTTTAAGTTTAAAATAAGCAGCTTTGATTCTGCTAACTAATTTGTTGTTATATATAGAGTGAGAGAGAATAAAATATACACAGATGAAATGGTGGACAGATAAATAATTACTGCCAGAAGTGATCTGCAGCTTTCAGGCAATCCTTTTAACATTTTTCCATCTCATTATTTCTGTATATAAATGAGAAGTGTCTTGTAAGAAGCAGCAAGGATGTCAGGCATGAAAGCCCTGGTATATATCTATCCAATGCAAACAGAAACATGACTGTAATTCTTAGCAACTCAGAATCAGCAATTTAGGAAGCACTCATGGGACACTGTCACAAAGCAAGTAGAAACGTGTAAAACTGAAATAGCAATAATTTCCACCCCTGTCCTGAGGTTCATGCTGGTAATTTTCAATGCATTTTTCAAAAATGGGTGCATTATTCCCATTTTGCAGATGTGGGAAGGGATGGCACTGTGGCAAGTGCCTTGCCTGAACAAAACAGCCGGTGAAGGAGGTGCAAGGAAGGCATGCAGCTGCGCGCAGAGAAGAAAAGGGCAGGAGTGTGAGCCGCATTTCCAGCAGCAGTCATCCCACAGAACTGCTCCCATACCCACTTCCTCATACAGAAAAAGAAACTTGGCCTACCAGCTTCCATCATCTATCCAATGACATTAGATTAAAGGTAGAGGACAGAAGGATACCACATAAAATAGCATCAAACAGCTCTTCCTTATGAATGACCCACTCAATACTGGGATCTCCTGGATTTTTTCAGGTGCTACTCTTCTCAGCATGTACTAACACTGATGTTTTGCATTACATTTTCAACTAACAACCTGCCAGTCTCTGTTATCCCCTCTACAAGTGCTGCAATGATGAGGAGGCTGATTGAACAGCTCTCATGTTCTAATCTTTCCAGAGGTTCAGCTGTAGTCTCTTGAATCGGGTTTGTGGGACACAACACAGCTTTCCAGCATAGACCAGCTCAGGTTTCTGCTCAGTCTGCAAGGACTGGTGAAAGCAGACAGTAATGGTTAAAGCTTCCTTCTGTCTTAGCCACGTGACTGTGTCCAGTGAGACAATATTTCCAGAGAAAAACATTGTTAACTGGTTCTGTAATCAATAATATTTTTACAGGGAACTCTTGAGCTGGCGGTGTAATAGAGTGGCTTTGAGCACCAGCTGCCAAGTGTTTACACAGGATTTCAAGCTGGCTTGTTCCGTTCATGCCATGAGGGCTACGCTGCTACTGGTTCCTCAGTCATCACGATACACAGCTTGGGTTTATTAACACGACATAAGAACATGCTAGACTTACCTTTGCTGCCAAAACATTTGCAAGGAAAAACCAAAATTCTACAACAATCATTGGAAACCACACACTGAGACAGCATTTTATTTCCAAAATTAGGTTTTTGTATATTCAAATGCTAAAAGGAAAAGCAGCAACAATATTTCCTATAAAGTTTTAATTTAGAAAATAAAATAATCAAGTAAATTTTTCTGAAGCCTCCATAAATTAGCAATAGCACTGGTTTGGCCAATTTGTCCTAAAAATGAGCTCATTAAATCTAATTGCACACACTATATAGCAAAGAATCATATGAAAAAATCTCTGAGTTTTATGTCCAATTAGAAGAATACTCCGTGGTGTTCAGCACTGATTCTAATGGTGGATGCCTGCCAAGATGCATTTAACTAAAATTAATATACTTCGAGATGGAATCAGCCCTGACAACAGGAAAGTCATCTATTAGAGGCAATAACTCAAAGATCACAGCAAAACTGCATGTTAAAAGAAATCATAAACTTGGGAAAATAGTGATTTTTATTAAAATTTATTATCTCTGATTTAAACAGATGGCTTAGTAGAAGAGATTAAGATATTTTTAAGATTTTGTAACTTGACCGTAGTGAATCAAAATGAATGAACACATGCCTTGCAAGTAGAAAATAGGGCTAATATCCTCTCCTACAGTTGAAAGCAAAGGGAAAATGCACAACTGAATAATGTGAGGATGAGATCGAGAGTGCCTATTCATGCATCACTAAGTCTGGGATCAGCAGGGGAACCCAAATAACCAAATTATGCATGTCAACACCATATTCCCAGAGAAAACAATTAGACACTGCGCAGGGTAGCCCAGAATGCCACACAAGGGCTTAGTGGCTGGCCAGTATGAGATCCTCAGGCTAACAGGCATCCGAGCAGTCCCCTGTTCCTGAACCTTGGAGCTTCTTTCTGCTCAGGACACACTGCACAGAGCCTTCCCCCCACTGCAATGGCCTGACTGAGCATGGCTCATTCTTTCCAGGTGAATGAAGGACAAACCTAACCTGGAGTCTTGACTCATTTGTTAGCTTTGAAAGTTTATCTCAAGATTGCCTAATGTAAAATGCAATGATCATTGAGAGAGCACAGCAGAGAATTCAATCTTTGCTTGATTTCCAGGTCTACTCACCTTTCTCCCTGGCACTGCCCTGTCTGCTTTCTTTCCAGTCTCATTCCTGGATGTGCAGCAGCCCCTTTGGCACAGGATGTGCCCCTAAGAGACTTTTCTAGCCTGAGACAGGGCATGTTCAGGCTAAGGATTAACCCGAAATCACCACCGCCCCGGGTAGCTGCTTTGACCACTAGGCAACAGCACTAAAGAAGCAAAAGCAGCATCACTTCTGCAAAGGGTAACTTGGCTGTCATGCTTTCCACTGAAAAAAAAAAACAGTCCTTATGTGATGTATATTTAAGTTTATAGCTCACATAGTCATTTCTGGTTGCATCATGGTGGACTTCTTTTTTCACCAAGCAGGCACCTACTTTCACAAAAAAGAGCAATACACAGAAGTCTCATTTGAAGGGTTGAGAGAGCTTCCAAGTCAAGTAGAGGTGTGCCACCTCCAAGAGTAGATTTTCTGCAAAACATGGGATTTTGAAGATGAATTTCTTGTGTTCTTCCTAACTTCTTGTCTCTAGGCACCAAAGGGATGTCCCTAGAATTGATCCTGGTTGCAAAGCCTGATTATAGGGCAGTTGCAACCAAAGAACAGACTTGCATTTCATACTTAAAAGTTTACCTGCATAACTCTTGTCACATTTTTTAGCTCTGTGCCCAGTCTGTGTGGTCTGAAATGGACAGTATGCGTCAATATACTTGTCAAATGCCTTCCATCTGTGGATCAAGATTACTCAGAGCAAAACCTCATATTAAATCTTTAGTAGAGGAACCAAATATTTTAGAATAGAGATTAAAATACCATGTGCAGTATGGAAGCTAGCAAGCAAACAAGAAACTTATGTTTTCAGTAAATCTAGATATTTCTGCATCTCCCATTACTGTAGTACCTGAAGGATTCATTGCCTTTATATAGCATTAGCATTAACCTAATTTTATACTGGTCACTGAAGCTCAGCTTTTTTGATTCCCATTCCAGTGTCTTCCAGTAGCACAGGCATTGTTTTTACTTGATTATTGTTTTTTCTGCTAGTGTTGTTTTTATAGAAATAAAATCAAGAACATAAATCTTATCTATCTTCTTCATTCTTAAACCAGTGCTCATTTCCATGGAATAAAATTTAACTCTTGGCAGAGGACTGAGCAGCAGACCTAAGCACATTGACAAGTGCTGGTTGGCCATGCATGCAAAGAATTCAACCTTGGTCAGTTTTTTTCATCCAAACAATCTCAGTGTCTTTCACTGATTTGTGCCTGGTTGTTCCCTGCCACCTGCACTGGAATGAGATGCCTGACCAGGCAACCCAGCCTGTCTGAGAGGGAGCTGACAGATAATGTGCAATAAAGCTTTATTGTTTCCCCAGTATGTGTTTACTCTGCATCACAGAGAATCCATTTGTCAAATATTAATTGAATTCTCCAACATTTGGCATATTTGCATAAGTATTATGAAACAGAGCATTATCTCCCTTCGTATTATACCAATTTCCCTTAGATGGTCTTTCTTTGATCCATTAATCATGTTTCCTGTATCCTCCCACAGAAACTTAATTGCTCACATCCTGCAGAACCCACTCACAAAGAAAGAAATTAGCTCTATGTAAATCTAAGGTTATTACCTTGCCTCTATAAATGTAAAACAATTAAATTATCCTCTAAAAAGGACAGTGATAAAATTCCAGATGAGCATTGATTATCAAAAGAAGCAGATTGAGCTGATTTTATTGGACCAGTGGGAAAAAAGTGGTTTTCCTCTACCAAGGACATTACTGGGGCAAATGGTACTGCTGCCTATACCTGTCTCTGCTACTGCTGCTGTCCCCTTTACTGATTTCAGTATTACTTTAATATCTGAAACACAGGGTTAGAGTCAACTGATGCCTCCAATTCTAGGGCTGATGTAGCATCATACTGGTGGGTACATCACCTGGACTTTGTTGGAACCCCAAGGTATGATCTAAAGATGTGAGCACACCCTTAGAGAACCATGTAAAGTCAAAGGTACAGCTGTCCAGGAAATACTGAGAAAAGGAATATATATTGAATTCTACCTCTCAGATCTCTAGGGATATGATTTTCAGAATATGTGTCTTTAGCCTCAAACATCTACTAAATATTGGAATCTACATGAAAAACCAAAAAAAGCCATTTTGAGTACACTAGATGTTGATGGATATATATATCTATATGTTAAAAAAGACATAATTCCTGAATCTTGTTCAAGTTTAGATTCTGAGTCTTTCATTCCTGCCAACATCAGAAGAGCTTGAGCGTATAAAGATGAGCACGTCTAGAAGCTCATGGATCTTTAGGACTGAAAAATATTAACAGATTCTAGACTTAAGTAGCTTAGCAAGGCTTTTCAGGATCAGGATTTTGGGACTTAGTTCCGTTTATCAGATCTATCCCAAAATGCCTAAGCCAGCATTGCAGGCACAAAAATCTCTCATCTTGTAGAAAATGGAAGCCAAGACTCCAGTTTAAAACTAGCATCTAAAACATCAATAGCTTCCTTACACATTTGTTTTCCTCAGACTTTAAGTTATTGGCAATCACTAAAGACCCTTTGTTCTTTCAGCCTTCCTTAATTTCTATAATATTTAGCAAAACCATGACAGAAAATATCTCCATGTCTTTAGAGAGATTGGTTTCTGTTAAAAAGAGTAAAATGGGAGCAGTAAGAACCAGTATATTACTACTCATGTTCACTGCTGTCTTCTGAACTCATTTGTTCACTCTTCAGCTTTTCCAAATTTCTTCTCTTGGTGCAAATTCATTCTCACTTCTTGTAATTTTAACTCCACCACCCATTCCTTTTGTAAGATTCTCTTTGAAACATATTTCATCCATAAAGCCTTTTAATGACTTCATCTATATAATCAGTTTCTTTCTACTAAAGAAAACATCAAAGTTAATATGCACTAGAAGTGTAATCTGCTATATCACAAGTCTGTCTGATCATATAGTCTCTTTGATTTACAGCATGAAGGTCTTGATCAAACCAGGATCCACTCTTTCACACTGTGGACACTTTTGCTGGTATTTCATAAACAATATTAAGATGTTATAACAGCTATCCAAGAAAAATGACATGTACTTTCCCAAGAGGAGACCCGCATCCTGTATCATATCTTGTATGTCACCCATTGTACAGGTGAGCAGTCAGAGAGATAGCAGAAGCCAACATTAAGGAAAGGGAGTATCTAACACACATTTTTAATTGCTTTATGTATAAATGACTATTAAGACACCAAAAAGAATTCTGAGATTCTGAGCTCGTATTGGTCAATATATTGGCAGGTCCCGACAATTTCATTCCTTATGATTTTATCCACAATCTTAATTTATCCTCTTCTTTGGAGACTTGTAGACTTAAAGCCTTAAGCTATTCTTCAGGATGTCTTTGCATAATTTTTTTTTGTTTATGGCACAGCATTTGGATACCCATCTGAGAGAAAATGAATCTTGTGAAAACTCCCATGCCTCCTGTATAAAATGTAATAAACATAAGCCATCAAATGGAGGGGGAAAACAATACAGAACAAGTTAAATTAGGCTGGAGAAAAAGTAGTAATTTTGAAATTAGGAAAAAACCCCTAGTTTTCTCCTTTCACCTTTACTACATGTTGAAAATACAATGCTTACTACTAATATGGGACTAAAGTAAAAAAGCATTTTTCATCACAGGAGGAGACCTTTCCCTACAAGGCAAAATTTTAAGCCATTTAAGAGATCTTTCTTGAGTAGAATCTGTTATTTAAAGAAAATGTCAGAAAATCCAGGTTTCTGCTTGAAACTACCTGCAATAAAGAAAGGAATGTTCAATATAGTTTCTGAAATTGAATAGAAGTAGATATTAGAAGAAGAAACTCAGGAAGGTTAGCCAAACAAGATATGGCACAGTAGGTGAGAAAAGCTGGCAAAGACCAGCTGTAAACTCACTGGACTGAGCATAATTGGCCTAGTAGTGCACGTAGTTACTATCCATATTTTATGAACTGGAGGAAATTCTGTGTATGGTTCCCATATATTTTGGAAGGCTGAACGCAGGTTACAAGAATTTTAGCAAATGAATGTGCACACACCAAGTTTGCATTGTAGAAGTCTACACATGTGGCATCACTGACTAATTAGGCAGACTGGTTCTGAGGATATACAACAGGTACACAAGGGTCCTTTCTGTCTGTAAAAACCTGAATCCAGCTCAGTTCTGTTGGCTTCAAGATTTAGGAGAGTTCATTTTTTGAGAGTTTGAGAGCCCATTTTAAAATGACCTTAGGCAGCACTGTGGTTTATGCATGAATGATAAGTTCTTAGTCACTTGTTGCTGTTCTTACCACCCCAAGGCTGGTTGTTTTTCAGAGACCCAAATCATTAAGCTGGGCTGAGGACGCTGGGTGAAATCCCAGGAGCATTTGTGACAGAGAATGAGCCTGGTTTCTTAATAAGAGCTTCTGAATCAATGTCACAGGATAGTATGCCTTTCTTTTTGTCTGTAAGACAACACCATGTATGTCCAAAATCACATCTGAATTTACAGACATTTCCTTCCAGAACAGTAATTTTAGAATGTGCACTGTATTTAATTCATACATAGCCTTTTATGCCTCATATTTTACTTCTTTTTTTTTTTCTTTTTTCTTCTTTTTTTTTTTTTTTTTTTAAACTGTAGCATCTTTTGGTTTTGGACAGAATCTGCACCTTGAGAATTTATACAGGCACAGCACTGGATACAGTTGCTTTGGTATTGGAAAGCGTAGCTTTGCAGCTTTCTATTACATGACATGGAGTATAATAACAAAAGCTAGTCTTCCACATCTGTCAAGAAAATTTATCTCCAAATCAGTCTCAGGCAGAAACTATTATAGGCTGTGCTTGCACAGGCCGACCATGGTAGATTAGTCAGCCTCAAAAATAAAAATTAGCCCTTCTTCCTTCTTAGGAAACTCCATGTCTTTTTGCAAAGCTTACACATGAATGTTAATTATTGCAAGCTATTTAACAAAAGCACTTTGCAGCTTTGAAAATGTATGAACTGGAGGATTACAAATATTTGTAAAACCACATCCTGTCAGTTCCTGGCAGTCACGATAATTAGACATCAGGTGCCAGGTGCTAAAAGAAAACAGCATGGGAGAAGTAATGACACATCAAACCAAAATGAACCATAGGGGAACATTTAAGACTATATGACAGTGTGGGATGTGACATTGAGGAATACTGAATGCATGGAAAGGCCAAATCAGACTGAGATAAATTCTCATTTCATTCTGATACTTCAGTTATCAGAAAGATAGGAGACTAGAAGCAGAAAACTGCAGCAACGTATAATGATGTGTTAGAGGACTCAGGGCAGGGGGGATTTTGTCTCTGAATATGACATGCTTTTTAAAGCTCTTCCTTCAGGGTTTTTCAAGGAGAATACTTAATTCATGCAGGGTGCCAAGTCCTGTGCAAGGGTGAGCTGTCGGGTGTTTCTACTGTTCCATTACTAGCTCACAGAAAACCTTTAAAACCAGATGCAGAAAAGCCTACAAAATCATCTTTCCCTTGAGCAATTGAGAGACATGAGTGGACAGAGAAGAATTTCTGATGAAGGAAGGAGGAAGTGTTCCTGTGTGGTAGTAAAAGATATAGGTTGCTTATGCTGGTTTGCTCGACCTGCCCATGAGACAGGGAATATTTTCTCTCAGGCCACACAAAGTCAGCTCCAGCCTTGTGGATCTCATATTCAGACCAAACAGCCTCACAGAGCAAGCCAAGGCAAGGTGCCTGTGCCAAAATTTCTTGCAATAGTTCACCTACTGATGGAATAAGCCTCCTCTGTGATAGGGAAGTACTAACAGTCCGCTCTCAAAAGACATTTTCTGGAACAGCACAAGGCCTGTATGTGATTTGAGCTCCTGACTGTGCACTGCAGGCCAACTCATCAGTGGCTTTCACAGTCATACAACCCCTCTTCAAGGTCAAATGCATGAAACTAATATGATTTCTTTCAAATCTGTGTTTTCACGTAGATTCACTCTGAGACAATTTATGTATGAAAAGCATTCTATTCCTGAAAAGAAATTCAAATTTTCACTGGCTATCTTGGGACTTTGTAGAAAACTCCTGCAAGTAATTCTTTTTCCTCAGTACCTCCAGTTTTATATATCCCTGACTAAATGCACTAATACTGCTGCATCACTATTCACCTTTTATAAAAGGAACACCATCTGCTTCACAGGGACCAGGAATTAATGCAGGTCTGCAATACTGTAATTCAAATGTGTATAGAAAAAAGTAGAAAACATTACAGTATTAAAATTCTTGCTTTTCAGTATATGTTTGTAAATTAAGCAGTAGCAGAAATAGTTCTGCAAGACAATGACAGAAAACACCCTTGAAACAAAATTCTTACGCAGCACATGTAGGTTTCATAATATCCCTTTTATTCAACAGTATAATTGAGGTGCATATATTTGACCTCTTTCACATTTTATAAGTAGAGGATTCTAAAATCCATAATCTCAATTACTCTCTTAATAGACTGTGTTGGCTTTTATTCACCTGTTGACCTGCAGGATAAAGCTATTTATAAGTGATGTTATTGAGGAGAGCACTGCCATAATGAAAATGCTGAAGGACAAAAAATCCGATAAGGAGACTAGAAACACATTTGGAAGTGCACTTCTCAAGTCTAATTTATTCAATATGCATACTGTGAAACAACTGTGTGTCTAGTACAATCAGGTATTAACTTGGTACCAACTATTCCAGTCAGTTGTTTGCAGCAAGTTGTAGGCGCTCGTCAGAAAGCAAAAGTCTGTGAACAAGAAGGCAGGGAAGAAAGCACATAAAACTGTTATGTTATCTCTTCTCTTTATGCTGATGTCTTTTCTTTTGCAATTCTGTATTTTTTTAGTCTATTTCCTGTGCAACCATGCATCTGCAGGTACCAAACCACTAAGTTTTATTGCGTAATCTCAGCCCTCCTGGTTTCAGTCCTGTAGGGCACAATTTGGAGGGTTACTATGACAGTTAACTCCTAGTATAATTTTTTTTCCCTTTTTCTGTAAGAAACTGCCAAAAGAGTAGCTATATTTTGCACTCAAGTTTCAGTGCAAGACAATTGATTATCTCCTTTGTGCCTGGTCTAAGTCACAAACATTTCTTTCATTTTTATAGCAACATCTCAGACCCTTGGAATGTGCTCCATGCAAAGAAACAGACCAACACAGCCTCTCTTGCCTCATCTGTGTGGCAGAATTGTTTCCCTTAATACAAATAACATTTACATTCCTCATAAATCAAGGATATCTGATGTCTCTATTTTCAAATCCCAACTTCTGCAAATCTTACACATATGATAAATGGTTCCTTTTAGAAAGAAAGGTGAAGCGTGAGGAGGAATCATAGAATGGTTTGGATTGGATGGGACCTTAAAGATCATCTGTTTCAAACCCCCCTGCAATGAGCAGGAACACCTTCCACTAGACCAGGTTCCTGAAAACCCCACCCAACCTGGTCTTGGGGGATCCAGCTTCCAGGGAGGGGGCAGCCACAGCTTCTCTGGGCAACCTGCACCAGTGCCTCACCACCCTCAAAGTAAAGAGCTTCCTCCTAATGTTTAATTTAAACCTATTCTCTTTTTGTTTAAATCCATTACCCCCCTTGCCTTGTTACTACAAGCCACCAGCAAAGAAGCAAGCATTGCACCAGACTTACAAGGGGCAGACTTAGTTAAAAATCAGGTTTATAAAGGAAAGGTTTAGCTAAAAGGTTGAGGCAGCAACACAGACGTGCCCGTTGTAGAAGCCATGCAAAGCCTAGAAGATAGGAAGAGCAGCACTACGAGTACAGGGGCATCGCCATAGCCTGGATGGGGTTGGAACTAAACCATCTTCGAGGCCCCCCTCCAAGCCAAACCATTTTATGATTCTGTGATACTCCTTCTACTGACACAGTGCAACCAAAAAGAGCGCTGAACAGGGAAGCTACATAGAAGTAATACTACTGAGGCAGAACTAGCAGGATTAAGTTTTATTCCGCTCTCTCAGTATTTCAAGCTCGGCCAGGGAGTGCCCCTCCCCGCGCGCACTTTGAAGCTCCGACTGCGGGCTCCTGGTGCGGTGTTGTGAGGGAGCCGTGGTGACCAACGCCTCCACATGCGCGCTGAGACTGCCGCGTCAGGCGAGCAAGGCACTGTCCGCACTTAGCTCGGTCATAGGGAAGTGGCCCACAGGCCACAGAAACACTCAAAGAAACCTTGGGGGCAAATACCTCCTTCGCCCCCCAGCGCCGCTTTTATATTGGGCGCGCGCGCCCGCGCTGCCGTCCCGAGCCCCAATTGGCCACCGGGAGAAGGGGGCGGGGCTTGGACAGCCGAGGCGGGCTGCGGCGCATGCGCCATTGGAGCGCGGGGGTCACGTGGTGGGGGTGGTGGCCGTTGGCGGCGCGGCGACCGAGAGGGCCCAGGCGGCGGCGGCGGGTGCGTGAGAGGCGGCTCTGCTCTCTTCTCCCTTCCCTTACGCCGCTTCTTTCCTTACCCGCTTTCCCTTTTCCCGCTGTTTTACTTTCTCTTCCCTCCGCGCTGTTCCTCGCCAGCTCGGGCGTATCCAGGTGCGGCCCCGGCGGAGGCTCGCGGTGACTGGCGGGGGCGGCCCGGGCGGACCCGGCGCCCTCACCGCCCGCACCAGCCGCGCTGTGCTACGGCTGAGCCAGGGCAAGGGCGGCGTTTGCAATCTCTGCCTCTGAACTTATCCTTTAGATCCAGGCTTTGCACTGATCATCCTGTACATTTTTTCTCTCTTTAGGAGTGTGTGTGTGTGTGAGAGAGAGAGAAAATGTAGTAATTTGCTACTTAATTTTGTGCCGTGATAAACTTCTCAACCTCATCGGGTGACTAAGGGAGGACTTGCAGGAAAGAAGATGCTAATGTCCCTCTTCATGCTATAAACATCTTGGGATAAGTTGCTTTAATAACCCTTTACCAAAAGTATCTTACGGATCTTCGGCTTTACACCTCACCTGACTTCTTTACAATCTTGCTATTTTATCTATGATACTGTGTCTCTGGATGTACCAAGATCAGTACATGATGCTGAAAATAATTGTTTCCAGGTGTGACATTTTGGTTAAACTGTTAGTGCTATATGAATTGCTCACTAGTTTTTTTTAGAATTAACCAATGGCTTTTGAAAGTCTTTGCTTGTTTCATGCGAATATTTCCAGGGTTGTAAGTATTTAAATATCCAGTTAAAATCTTGCTTGATTTAGAAGTTTAGATTAGGCTACATATCAGATGGAAGGAGTCTTTTTTTTTTTTTTGTGCATATGAAATTCGTTATTACAAGGAAAATGGGAGGCAGTCTGTAGAACCAGAAGATTCTTGTTTCACAGTAAAAATCTCAAGGGAAACATAATTTGAAATTTGTCTTCTTAGGAACACTTGAATAAAATACCGTTAGTGAGCAGCTTCAGCTTTCCAGT
This sequence comes from Cettia cetti, assembly GCA_013401135.1. NCBI lineage: Eukaryota > Metazoa > Chordata > Aves > Passeriformes > Sylviidae > Cettia > Cettia cetti. Next base: position 25,703 of record VZUI01095154.1, read on the forward strand.
GAAATGCTTGGCATGCAGGCTGTTGCTACAGTTTCAGAGCCTGTAGGGCAGAAAACCTTGGAGTACAGCCAAAAACATAAACAAATTTGCTGTTGTGTGTTATGTCTTATCTACAACCGTTATGAGAGTATTTCAGTACAAATCACCTGAGTGACCAGTGTGCTTTACTGTGGGGTGTGCTTTTCACTAGTTGGTGAGTTTGTTTTTAAATCTTCCCAGGAGTGGAATGGTGTTCACTCTTCACTCTGCAAATGTTGGTGGCTGGTCCACAGTAGACTGTGAATGTGATATTATGCAGTGTTTGGTATGTGGTTCAAAGTAGTTCAAAAGCATTATCTTTTGTGACTGTGACAAAGACAGAGCCAATGCTGCTGATTACATTTGAGAGTCATTAAGGTTGGAAAAGACTTCTGAGATCATCAAGTCCAGCCTCCAGTTGTGACAGACTGAACAGCTGCAGCTCTCACACCCAGATTCCATGATAGAGTTGACAACATTGTGGCAGTATCCTATTTTTATAGCTGTTTTGGCAGTGTCATTTATGCACAATTCCTCTTTTTCTTTGCATTGTTCTCATAGCAGTTGATTATTCAGCGTATCCAAAGATGAAGAGGAAACCTGCAACAGCTGGGACATTGAGGCTTAGTCCTAATGAGGAAGCCATGTTTCTGAAAGAAGAATACGAAAGAAGAAGAAAACTAAGGCTGCAGCAGGTATGCCTGTATTTTTCCATGTGTTGTATTTCATTTGATGAGGTAACAAATAATTTAAGAAAAGTAACTGAAAATACTATTTCCTGTAAGCTATATTTCAAGGTAATAGTATTGTAGAATGGTGGAATTTTTTATGTTGGAGAAGACCCTCGAGATTGTCATGTCCAATCTAGCACTGCCAAGTCCACCACTAAGCCATGTCCCTAAGAGCCACATCTGCATGTCCTTTGAACTTTTCAAGGGGTGGTAACTCAATCACTTCCCTGGACAGCTTGTTCCAGTGCTTGACAATGCTTTCTGTGGAAAAAAAAAAGGGCCTAAAATACCAAGTGGAAAATAATAAGCTATGTTTACTAAGTTTTCGGTATAGTTGTTGATTTTTATTTTTTTTTAAACAAGGTTGAATTGTAATAGGAGCCTTTCATAAATTATCGTGTTGTATTTTCGGAGGGAAGGATGTTCCAAGCAGTTTTTGCAGTTTGTCACTTGTATGTCATTTTTGGACTTTAACTGGAGCATTTAATTCAGATTAAATTTATTATTTTGTATGTTGATTTTGGGAAAAGATAACAGCAAGTGGAAAGTATTTTCTGGACAGATTGTGAATGGAATAGTAGATGAGACGGAAAGATGGAAGGAGAGCAGACTACGTTGTGGAAGGTCTTGCTGCAAAAAGTATTTCTTGAATTACTGACAAACATAAATGCTATTTCTACAGGTCAGAGAGCAGCAGAAGTATATCTCTCACCAGATAAGGCAGAAGGTAAAGCAGAGGCGAGAAGAGCAACTGCATCAGTTAGAGGAGGCACTGAGAGCTGGATGGCAGAAGGCACAGGATGAGAAGATGAGAGCCCTGGAAGAACTGTATCTGTCAAGCCTAAGAGCCATTGGGGAGGGCCACCGACAGGCCAAGGAGAACGTAAGGGAGCTTAATACTATTGTGTCATGGCTTCACCCAGCCAGCAGCCAAGCACCAGGCAGCCACTTGCTTACTCCCTCACCAGTGGGATCAGAGAGAATCAGAAGGGTAAAAGCCAGAAAACTTGGGTTGAGGTACAGACAGTTTAATAGGGAAAGCAAAAGCTGCACACAGAGCAAAGCAAAACAAGAAGTTAAATCACCGCTTTCCATGGGTAGGCAGGTGCTCAGCCATCTCCAGGACAGTAGGAACCCATCATGTATAACGGTGACATGGGGAAGACAAATCCCATTACTCCAAACATCACCCCCTTCCTCCTTCTTTACCCCACTTTGTGTACTGAGCCTGACGCCATATGGTCTGGAATATCTCTTTGGGCAGTTGGGGTCACCTGTTCTGGTTGTGTCTCCTTCCAGCCCTTCCCAACTTCCTCACCAGTGTGGCAGCACGAAAAGCAGAAAAGGCCTTGGCTCTGTGTGAGCTCTGCTCAGCAATAACAAAAACATTTCTATATTATCAACCCTGTGTTCAGGACAAATCCAAAGCACAGCCTCATACCAGCCACTGAAGAAAATCATTTCTATCCCGATCAATACCAGCATATATTGTCAGAGACAATTTTGGTGTTTTAGAAATACTGAAATTGCTGGGTTTTTTTTTTTCCTTTTACATTCCTGATTTTGAAGTCGTGATAACTAAATAAGTAACATTTTAAGGATGGAAACTTTTTAGAACTGGTTATGTACTTTCTTGCAGGTATTTTCCCACAAGATAGTCTATGGGCCTATCTGTGAAGGCTTTTGCTGGGCAGACTTTAAAGTTACTTTGTTTTTATTATTGTGTATGATCGTGTACATTTGTACTTGACTAATTTGTACATAATGACTCAGTATTTCAATTTTGCCAGTAATATAGTATTTTTTTCTCCACCGTGGATCTTCTCTATGGTTAAGAAAATACTGATCTTTTTTTCCCCTGCAGTCCTCCAGTGACATGGAAAGCCTTGGTAAGGGCTTCAGAGGCCTTTGCCTGGACTGCAAACGTGTGTCACTTTGTAATTCTGCACCTATAAACTGGTTTCACCTTCTTTAAAATCCTGTAACTTGTGTAGGCTCTGCTTGAGAGATCATTGAGAGTGCTGGGTAGAATTTTTCTATAGGTTTGACTCTGAATCAGGTTTATAGAAATCAGCCATAGATCTCTTACATGGATTTTGCAGAGTAGCTTACTTGCTGAATTAGTCAGGGTCTTTAAAGCCAAGTAAAATAGCATTATGCTTTTCCATATATCAGCATCATTAAATTAACTTCTTTACAAAGTCCTTTACAATGCTAGGATGGGTGAGTTAGCAAAAAGCTGGAACCAGTGTTACAGGAACAGAGAACTAATAATATTTCTGTTGATGACTGAAGGGTAGTAACACGCTTCTACACAGTTCAGTTTGCATTTGCTACAGGGTGTTTAAATAACAGCATTTATCCTTTCCAGCAAACTGATGTGGAAGATGCTAAGATTTCTATATCAATATTTAGTTAAATTGGCTGAGGGATGTGGCAGGTTCCCTGCTGTTGTTGGCAGAGAGGAAGAAAATAAAGATGGCAGAGAAGGAGAAGTTATTAGAGTTTTTTTACCCTAATACAGTAGAAGGTAGTTTTGAGCTTGTGCTTCTTACTGGCAGTATGTAATTTGAAATATCATGCTGATAATATGAGATGTGAGTAAAATACCGTATTAAGTGATTACAATATTTTAATGTTAAGGAACCTGACTTAGAAGCTCTGGCAAAGCAAGCAGAGGAAAGAAAGCAAAGAGCAGAGACGAGACATAGAAAAGCTCTGATAGAGCAGAAGCACCAAAAAGAAAAGTTGCTTCGTGAGCAAGCCAGGTATGCAATAGTTACTTTGTTTTATTAAGAATGAACTTTACAGTGTTGCAAGGTGAAAGGCAAAAATGTTAATGCTTCTTGCTTGGAGCTTTTTCAATCTTGAAATTTTATGGGTTAGAGAATTAATACTCAGGGACAAAGCTTGTGGCTTTTGATAAAAACTGTAGCTTTAAAACCAAGACAACAGTGTCAGATATTCAGGCTGGCCTTATAGTTTCTCCAGGGGTTCAGTGACATATGAAATGAAATGCTGTCAGGCCAGTTCCTTATGGAGAGTTAGCCACCTGGAAGAAGGACTTGGTGCATTTGTCATGGTCTTCCTTCTTAGGGTTTTTTTTTTTATTAAGCAGTTTGGACCAAACTTGAGCTGGCATGGAAAACGGTCTGTGTCCTCTTGGGCATAGTTGTTCTTGAGCAAAGACCTGTAAATTAGGTAGTTAAGTATGTCTACACTCAAGCAATTAAAGTATGTTGAAGTGCACAATACTTTCTGGAAACTTAGGTCAAAAGCAAAGATTTTGCATTGCTTTTGGGATGCTTGTATATATTAATGTTATTGCATAATTTGAAGAAGGTAATTCTTAATGCTGCCTTCCAGCCTAAGTTCTGTTGTCTTTTTAATATGCTTCCCAATCCCTATGGCCTGAGAATTCAGTGCTGGTACTTAAGGAGAAATCTCATTTTAGGTTTACCTTTTATTTTGCACTGTTCTGTCACTGTTGCTTGAATGATTTTCTTTCTTCTCTTTTGTGGTTTGGTTTTTTTCGTCCCCCAAGACGAACAGATGCACGTAAACGTGCTCTGGAAGTGGAAAGACAAAGAGCAGCCAAAGTTGCAAGCCTGCTACCTCCTCCACCACATCCTTTTGAGGTATGTATCCATATGTATCACAACAGTGATCACAATTTCAAGGGTGACATATATTTATTGGTCTGACTCCTCGTAACAGGACATCCAGGGCTGGTATTTGCATACAATAGGGAGAGTGGTTCAGCAAAAACCAGGAGAATGAATTAATTATATATTAGCAGATTTCTTGCTACTAAGCTTGGGTACTTTATTGATATCTTGTTATATATGAATTTTATTTCTTGTAATCAGATTCATATTTTTGTAGTTAATATGGCTTTTTAAACTTTCATCATATCTCATTTTCATTTAGTAGCCCCAGTGGTGTGAGACTTTACAGTGATCTCTCTCAGCTTGCACATTGCAGACCTCCTCAGCCTTCTGTCATACTGATGCAGTTAGCAGCATTTTGTTCTGTAATAAAGACAATTCTGTCTTTTTTAGCTGTGGCCAGCTTTGTTGGGGTTTTTCTCTCTCTTCAATTTCTTTTTCTTGTAGGCAGTACTAAATAAAAGGGAAGCTCTTTAATTTTGATAGGAAATCATCACCCATGTCTGTTGGGGAGGCTGCAGTCTTTTGAGGTGTGGCTTTGTAGCCCGTTCATGCTGCTTTGATTTCATAGAGCTGGTGCGTAGAACTTCCTGTAGGACTGTGGATCTGATCTGCAGAAAGAACATAACGTGCATTTTTACTTTGGAGTTCACTAATAGAACTTCATGAATGCAGAGTATGTGTAAGTTGCCTCATGTGATGTTGTGCTCTTTCACACCCTTTGGGTTCAGGGATATTCAAACTACTGACAGTAAAAGAAAGGTTTGAGGTATACTAGCCCTTCTCAGAGCCAAAGAAGCTTTTCCCAGCTACATCCCAGCACGTTATGTACAGGTTAAAGTGCAGGATGATAGGGGTTTGATGTCATATGTGGAAAAACTGAGTAACAGGTTTGACCCTCCCAGTTTTAAGAATGATTAGAAAGAGTACCCATGGCCATTCATTAGTACAGGATTCTCACTATATTTTTTCATTTGCTGCCCAAGGGTTTTCATGTTATGTATGGATATGAATGAAGATTAAAGCAACTGTTGTGAGGGAGTTACAGTAAAGTTTGGGGTTGTTTCTGGTGAAGTACATGCAGTATTGAAATGTAGTACATCTGGAATAAGGTCCTGTGTGGTACAGTTCAGGTAAATTCACACACCCTTTCACGTTGCAGTTCCTCGCTATGTTGTGCCACAGGATGTGTTCCTGATGTGTCTGGGGTAGAGCAGGTTAAGTCTGTATCAGTCCAAACTTTGACTCTATTTCCTGGGTTTCAGGTGCTCCTGTTGCTCAGTTTGGCATTGTTGGGAAAGCATGAGATGCTGTGGCTTTGCTTTGTAGTAACTTTTATATTTTAGGTTTTGTCTTATGTCACATTTTATTTAACCCTTCCCCATCCATGGTCATTGCAGTTAACCTCCATAACAACTAAAATGAGAAAGTACTTAATATGTAATACTTTTATTTAATACTTTGATCTAGCAACATCAGTAATACATCTTCTGTTCCATTTTATAAATGCAGAATTTTCTCCTCATTCTTTAGTATTTTGTCACCAAGAGAAGCAAGAAGGCTTTGTTTCCAGGTTTCTCCAGGTTCTGGTGAAACCAGAATTGCAGATACAGTTGTGTTAAATGATATGTCTGGGTCAGTGCTCTATTTAAGTATTGCTCCTTTCCAAAAATAAATGCATTACCATCCATTAGCAAATGTCCTTTACTCGCCTTTTCAACAAATGTGATTTTTAACTGGTTTTAGCAGAGTTTGCAAACATCTGGATTTTCTACAATCTGTGGGTTTTGTTTCTGTTATGAAGTTCATGTTGTGATAATGGCAGATTGGATCAGTAATTTTGCAGACATGTTGAGTTTTTGTTGAGGAAGGAGATTGCTCTGTTTCAGTATAGCACAGTGTGTCAATTTGTTCCATTTAAAGACTAGTTCACTTTACGCCTTTTTTCTAGTTTTCATATCTGTATGGATTTTAATCCTTTTGTTGTAGACCTATGTCTGGGAGGGCACAGGGCTAAGAATGAAGTTATTTTCTTCAAAGAGTTATTGGGTGCCATGTACTTAATGGGGGAAAATGTTAAGTAATTGAAAGATTAAGAGATTTTTATTCCTGTTTCTGTTTCGAGAGAGAAAACAAAAGATATTGACTTGTCAGTTGGGGGAGGGTAAATCTAGGGCTTTGTCTTGCAAATGCGTTACTCAAAATTTAAATTGCTTAACTTTAAATCCTGTGAATTATAGCAAATTACAGGGTCATCTGAGTAAGTCTGCTTGGTTTTTGAATCAGTTTGCTTAAGGAGCTTATTAAATACAGCTATAATCATACTCTGATGCTTTGTTGCAATAACAATTGACTATGATTTCATAAAAAGGAGCTAGGGCACTTTTGTTCATGGCATGATTACTTAGAATGTAAGAAGCATTTTCTAAAGATACTCCTATTATTGTTATTTTACCCAGTTAGAAAAGAAGTATTTTTACTCAAATGTCATAACCCATTTTGGTTCTCAGAATTATGGATTTTAGGAGTTGAGGCCATATTTAGTTAGACCAAATTAAAAGTTACTTAATTGAAGTTAAGCTGTAAACACCATTTTATTGAAAAGTGCTGCAGAGTTCTTATGAACTTATTTTTTTTACATGATCTATTAGATTTTTATGGAATGAAAACAAAACCTAAAAAGTATTATTATACTCTGCTTGAGTATTCATAGCATTTGTAGAGTTGGAGTCGTGAGGTTTTTGTCCCATTTCACGATACTTTGCTGCTCCAGTTTTGCCAGAAGTTAGTACAGAATTATTTGCTTTTTGAAGGAAGGAAAAAAAAAAAAAACAACAGAGGAGTTACAAGATGGAAGTGTGGTATTTTTTTCAGCCTAAATTGCTTTGACATTAATTGGAAAATTGTAGCCTCCGACATAATTCTTATATCTTCGCAGCTTTTGAATAAAATTCTGGAGGTTTGATTGATTACATGTAATTAATAATTATTTGTTATTGGCTTGTAATTTTATATTTTTTAAAAATAATTCAGAAGATATGTTTAATTGTACATTCTGAAAGTAGCCCAGTACAGGGCAAGCACTGTAATCTGGCTAATGAGGTTTAGGTGTGGGACTTGTCTGTTCTCATAGCTTTAATCAGATTCTGCAAGTGTTTTGGTTAATGGTGATCTGTTACAATCACGATGATTTTATTGATTAAGAAATTTATCTGTTTATTTTTTTACCTACTAGAATAACATGCAATAATATTGTTTAAGGACAATAAAATAAGTCACTGAAGTTCTGTTGGTAAGGCTAAAAGTAGTTTTACTGGTTTTGGGTCCCTTATGACAAGAAAGACATTGAGGGGCTGGAGCATGTCCAGAGAAGGGCAGCAGAACTGGGGAAGGGTCTGGAGCACAAGTCTGGTGAGGAGTGTCTGAGGGAGCTGGGGATGTTTAGCCTGGAGAAAAGGAGGCTCAGGGGGAGCCTTGTCACTCTACAACTGCCTGAAAGGTGATTGTAACCAGGCGAGGGTTGGTCTATTCACCCAGGTAACAAGGGATGGACAAGAGGAAATAGCCTCAAGTTGCACCAGGGGAAGTTTAGACTGGATATTAGGAAAAATTCTTCACTAGCTAGTCAAGCACTGGAACAGGCTACTTTGGGAAGTGGTGGAGTTGCCATTCCTGGAGGTATCTAAAAGATGTGAGTTGTGGCACTCAGGATCATGGTTTGGTGGTGGACTCGGCAGTGCTGAATTAATGGCTGGACTTGAAAGTTTTTTCCAATAGAAATGATTCTATGATTCTTTGATTTTTGTTTAAAGACTTTACAGTTTAAAGACTTATTCTACAGTCTTCATAAAATAGTGAAATAGTCAATACTGAAATTTTGTATGCCTCTTCTTATGCAGAGATAAGTTTAAAATATTCCTGAGGCTTAATGCTGCTCTTTGTGTGTGTGTGCATTTCTTTATGGTCATGTTAGTTTTAGACCACTCAAGCTATGAATCTTTCTGGTGTAGTTAGTGTGGATAAGAACACCTTTCTAGGAGAAGGTTGAGGGAAGAGGAAGCTGAGGGAAAATTAGTGGAGGAGATGTTAAGTACAAAGACGGGTCCTTCAGAATACCGAGTTACCTAACCTGGCTGCTTTGCTACTGAGAGTGAGGCTAAGCCAAAGAAGAGGGAGGGGCTGATGACTCATTGTTCAAACTTCCAGAAAAGAGTTGAAATGTGTTAGTGTACGCAAAGCTTCTAAAAAACCCATAGCAACTTAGCATTCCTAGGAATAGACACTTTTCAGTGAAGTTACAGAAAATACTCTTTTCTCTGCTCAACCAGTGAATTGGACATAATGGCTCTGAGTTTGCCGAGGCAAGTCTGTACTTGACAAGTAGTGCTTTGCTGTTGGGTGTAATTATATTGTGGGTCTGTGGTTGCCCTGCTCAGAGGTGAATGTGACAGCTGTTGTAAGTGGGATTTGTATTAATGCATTAAACTCAAGTGCTTTTAAACTAGTTCTTTTGAAACATGACACTGATGAGCATCAATTTCTGTGCAGGGGTTTGCCTAAGACTGTTAGATGCTCTCAGTTATTAAAACCCTCCAGATCTGCCTTGTGCTGATGTGGTGTATTAATTATTACATGCATATAAGGTTTTAAACATTATTTTTAGGACAGAATTTGGTGGGGTGGGTTTCTTTTAATAATTATTTAGCTATACAGATCACTTTTGTTTAGTTGCTTTGGTGGAGGTACTGTTCTGTGATACAGCTGTAGTTGTACTTCTCTTCCTAGAGTTTTGAAGTGAAAAAGATCATTGCCATGAAGCCCTGTGGTGCTGGCAACTTTTCTGTTACACGTTACCATATTGCTGAAGCTCTGGTGGACAGAGAAGTGGACGGGGAGCAGGTGATTAACTCCAAGTGTTTGTGCTACAGTCTTACATATGTGTTTCTTTACGTTGCATACATTGTCTGGATATTGCTGTTGGATTTTCTAGAACCTTTTTAAAGATATGAGCTTTTATAAAGCTGCTGTTACACTACATACTAAAGAGAATCTCAGATGGGCAGGCTTATAAAGCCTGTTACATGCTCAGTCACAGAATCACACCTGGCAGTCCCTTGTGAACAGGCTTTTATTAGAAGGTCAGATCACAAGACTGGTATAATGTTCAAACACCCAAGCTGGAAGACTCGTGGCTTATGCTGAATTGATAGATGCAGTTGCCCTGCTTTTCTCTCTTCTCTCTTTTTAGCTATGTTCTCCCAGATTTGCCTTGTATTTGCCTTGCTTATTTGGAATGACTTTTTTTTTCCTAAGTATATTTTTATTTTTATGTTTGTAAGAATTTTCTTCTTTGAAAGTTGTAGATTTTTTTCTGGTTTCCCAAATGAAATTGAAAATATTTCAGGGATTTTTTCCCCCCCTTTTTTAAAACAAAACCATGAGGATAGAAGTACTCAATCTATAATGTTGACCATATCATTCATTTTACCATGTATTGTAGGAAAAATAACCACTCTATAACCATGCTATAGCAAATCATATAAATGATTGGCCCTGGTACAGCTTGAAACTGGAACACTTTGTCACCTAAACTTACAAAATATCTAACTGTGAATTTTTTTCCAAAGGTAAAAAATTTTTTTGGTCTGCTTGCAGCATAAACATTTAAGGATGTTCATATGGCATTTTATGTCTTTTTAAAAGTGACTTTGCTGCAGAATTATTCATTTATTTATTGTTACATATGCTTTAAACTATCAAAGAATTTTGTGAACTAAACTGTTGATTGACTGTCAGCCAGATGCTCATTTAGCTGCTGAAAAAGAAGGGAGACGTTTGGAGGAATTACACAGGGAGGCAGAGAGGGAGAGAAGAAAGCAGCTTGAAAAGGCACATGTTAGAGGAAGTCATGCCTTGAAGAAGATCCAGTTGGCCAAGGTAGGCAAAACAGTTATGCCTCTTTTTAATGCCAGAATGACCATTGTTAAGTAAATCGTAGGTAGGTTATTAATAAAGCAATTACATTTACAGGAGGGAAATTGATGGACTAAATAAAGTTTGCAGAATGTCCTTAAAAAAAAAAAGTCAAAATCTGTTTGCTTGTTTTGGCATCTGGAAGGAGTGAGAATGAAAGAACATCGTTTTAATTTTTGTTATCTGAATGTTTGACCAGCTATTAACCAATAGGTAATAGTCAAGCAAAGCCTTTTCAATAGGTGATGAGTTCTGCTTTTCCTCATTAGCTTTAGTTGAAGTTGGTGATTCTCTACTTCAGGGGAAAAATATTGCTAAGAAGGTAATGAGTTTTTTTCTTTTTTGAAAACCCTTCAAAGTTATTACTTAAAAACCGTCATTCTGTTAGTGTGCAAGTCTGGAAATGCTGAAATGGTTTCCTTTAAGAAAGAAAAATTGAACCACTTAGAAAAATCTTTGTACTGAGAACTACACTCAAAAAATTTTTCTTGTCTGATAGGTTTGCAAGTATTTTTGGTGGCTAGAAAAACAAAAGCTTGCTTTTTATCAGCTGGGATATGACTGGCCCTGGGATATGAATGAATAACCAAACTAAAATGGTGATTTCTGGAAATATTTGTGCTCCTGAAATTAACAGAAAAAAAAAACCCAACAAACTTCTTTTTTTTTAAATAGCTCTCACATGTGCCAAAAAGTATTAAATTTACATCCTAAAAAGCAGCAACTGCTGAATAATATACTAACAAAAGTCACTTGGCAAAAGAAGTACTTGCTTACCTTAAAAAACAGAAGGTTTAATTTTCTTGAAGAAAGTTGGCCTACAGATGTAGAGTCTGATCCTTTATTTAACCTTAGATCTAGGTAATATTGATGACTCCTGTGTCTAAAGGGCTGACACAGCCTTCTCCTGAGGAAGCACTTTCTCCCTAGAATAAGATTAACTTTCAACATTAACCAAATGGAAGCACTTTGTATCAGTCTTGATATGTGGCTGTCTGAATGTGAGCACTGAAGGTTTCTGTTATCCCTTCTTTATTCTTGAAGGACAGGGAAAGACTGCTGGAAGAACTGGAGCAAATGCAAGCTCAGGAGCGGATGCGCAGGAGACAGGTTGTCGCACAGATGCCACCTCAGCTTTCAGTGCCACCATGCAAACGCATGGAGATAAAAGAAGAATGGCAGAGAGAGCTGGAGACTGCATTTGAAGAAATGTACAGTGACAGGAGTAAGTTCTTTGTTGGAGGTTGCTGAATGTGGTACCCTGTGAAGGAGAGGCTGCTGCAGCTGTCTCTTCCCAGGTCCAGCCGGTAGGGAGGCCATGTGTGTATTCATAGTTGGCACACATACAGACAGCCTTCCAGGGTACATCCATACAGCTGGCTGTGCAGGCCAACAGGGAAAACACAGCACAGCACTCACATTATTTGTGCTGTACAAACAGCGCCAATGACTTCCTTCTGTTTACTGCTCTGGCACATCAAGGTGAAGACCTTTAAGGATATGTCTGTAATATGGTATGGATCCCTACAGCAGTTGGTCTTAGACACTCAGTCTATCCACGGGTTGTCCTTTGTATCCCAGGTCTCTTATCTGCTGCAATACAGATCCTCCTCAGGTCTTAGACACCCAGTCTACCCAGATTCATGCTGGAGCCTGGAGCCTTAGAGTTACCTCTCATACTCATGTATGCACTCCAATGCACATGTGCTCAAATATGAGCTGTGGATTACTTGGTGAATAGCTTTAGACACTCACTCTTACCTGGCAGCTGGCCCTTGATCCTTAGTCTTCCCAGTTGCTGGCTGCTGGGCATGTGAACCCCCAAGATCTGCTCCTTTACAGTTGTTGCTGCACAGACCCAACTGGGCATGTGAGCGTATGCACAGACATACACATGCTATGCATTCCTGTGGGAACTGACCTTAGATACTCGGTCTGCCCAGTAGCTGACCTCTTGTAGTCTTGCAGATGCACACACATGTTCTGGCAGGTTCCTTAGGATCCCTTCCTCTCCTCTGTAGCTGACTTGAATGGTTGGATCCCCTGATGACTTCACTAGACAACTTGTAGGTCCCCTGGCCTCTGCAATACCCAGCCCAGACTTTCAGCTGCCTGATGTTTAACTCCTAAGCCTCTAACCATTCTTGCTGGCTAGTCTGGCTTGTGATTTGCTAGCCACTGCATGCTGATACTCTTGCCCCCTAAATGCACTCATTGTGGCCTCTGTAGTTGGCAATGCTCTAGACACAGGTGCACCTGTGACTTCTGGTCCCTGTTCCAGTTGCTGGCCCTTATATATCTATGCACACGCATGCATACAAAACACAGCGTTCCTCACATAGGAAAACAGCTACAAATGGAATTCAGTGAGAAGACAGAACAGACTGTCAGACACAATGCATGGCCAGACAAGTGAACTGACTATCTCATTTCATCTCACTGTTTTTACATTTTTATCTCATAGTTGTTCTGCCCCTGACTAATTTGATCTTTCCTTTCCCTGCCTTGGGTTCCTCCCCTAAGTATATGGAAGAAGCATAGAATTCCAAGGGCAGTAATCCCCTCAGTCAGTAAGGTGTTCATAGGAGAATTCCTTTTGTGCTGTCTTCAGGGATTTCATACCTGGACTGTGCAGTCACTCCTGTGGCAGCCTTGTGAACAGCCAGCTCAGGGTGTGTCTTTTCCCCAGTTAAGTTACTGGGATCATGTGTAATTTTTTGTGAGCTGCTTTTGGTGTAAAGGTGAGCCTTTAATCACATCAACTTTTATTTTGAAAAACATAGCATATTCTAGTGGAAGCTACTGTGAAGATTCTGAATTAATAGATGGCTGTTGATCTAAATGGTTTTGAATCTTGTATTTTGGTGAGGAAATAAAAGTTGGATTAAATCTGTTGTGAAGTAACCTATTGATATTTGAATTTCCTGGGGACTTGTGTGTGAGTATAGTCTTGCAATGTTTGATTTTTGTTCCAAATAGTCATTTTATTTCATTGTGCTCTTTTAATTAGACATGAAAGAAGACCTGATTTTGCAGTTTGAGCCACAACCTTTGCCAACCCCTTCTGACAGAGCTCAAGATAATGATCTTGATATCTCTTTGGAGCATGAATCTGCTTGTGACACTCAACCAGAGCTTCCTTGTGATACTCAACAAGAAGCAGAACTTGTGATAGAAGAGGAGGTCCCTAATGAACCAGAAAGTAAAACTTCTAAACTTCATATTTAACTTAAACCTTTTAGTTTTATATTAGAAAATATTCGTATATCAAATAAATTTTAGTAATAAGTAAAATGCCTTAAGTAGTAAAACTTCTTAATGTGCATAAAATAATTTAGTATAATTTGGTTTATGTTTAGCTTAGATGATAATACCCTAAGATTATGAATTTAAAAATGGAAATGTAACTTCTTTTTCTGATATGCTTGAGTTCATTAGTGTGCTGGGAATAGTTTTCAGTTGTAAGAACTACACTATTAGTAGCCATAATTATTCCTGGGTAACTAGTATAAGTTATGGACTGATGCTGATGTGTGAACTTAAATATTTTCCATTTTGAGATATTTCAAAGTTGAGCCTTTATCGTCTGCTTATTGTGTGTCCTTTACGTTCAGGTTTGTGCTTGAGCTGCTGCATATTGTGAGTAGGCTGGAATGGATGCCTGAGTGTTTCCTGTTTGCCTGTGGCATGTCCAGGGTCATGTGTGTGCCACAAGTGTCTCAGTGACCTTTGCTGCTTGGCCAAGCACTTCTGCATCCCTTGGGTGGTGTTTAGTCTGTGGTGCATTGTGTTGCCAGTGCAGATAGAAAGCAGAGGGGGGATGGTGCTGCATATTTCTGCAACATTTCGACTATAAAGCACTGTATCCAGCTTAGTCCTTCTTTTATAGCTTGCAGAGACAAATTACTGCTTCTCTCTTGCAGTCAAGAGAAAATTTTGCTAAGATTTAAAAAATACACCTAAGCTATTTGTCCAACTCTGTAAGCAATAAAAAAATAGAGGGTTTTTTTTTAATGATATGGAGATATTCATTACCCAAAACTCTGAACAGTATATATTCTTTGTAGGGCATGAAGAAGGAAAAACTTGCCAACCTCGATCAAAACTTGCCTTAAAGAAATTGTTGAACAGAATTAGAAGCCAAAAGGAGGAGTGGACATCAAAAAGTGAGAAAGAGAGTCAAAGTGAATTTGAGACTATTGAATCAGGCAAAATTGCTAGTGAGAAGAGGCCATTGTGTGATCTAGAACTTAACAAGGAGCAGCAGAAAAATACAGTATCTGAAGCCAAAGGTACACAGTGCATACTTGCATCAAAGTTTGTTGTGCAGAAGCAAAGACTTGTGTGGGGGGACTATGACAGTGACTGTGACAAAACTATTTAGAGAACTTTCAGTGCTGAATATTTTGTCAGGTTGAATGAAAGTGCCGTTTCCTATATGTACCCACAAGGCATTCTGGATCTGTTGAAACCACAAATAGGAGAGGTTTTTGCTCTCATGTCCCACTTGTCCATTAAGATCTTGAAGAGAACAGATGTTCAAAATACCTTTCTACCTTTGAAATCTCACTCAAATTGTTGTCAGAATTGGTGTTGCTGTACTTTAATAGGTGTTTGCCTCCAGGGATAGAATTCTCAGTGCAGAAGTCAGCACTGAAATTCTGTACCTGTTGAACTGGAAAAGCCACTTTCTTTGAGATTCACAGCTATGAATGTCCAAGACAGACATAAGCTGATAAGTGGATTTTTTTTCTGCTTTTAGGCACCATTCCAAAAACCTTTTCGTAAAATTGGTATTTATGGCAATTGGACATTGCAATTTGTTTGATAGCCAAATCATCTTGGGGTTACTTCCCATGTCTGTCCTTGGTACCCCTCTGGTTAGGCTAATGCTGAATTGGTGATCCTGTACGCTGAGTGTGATTTCTGAAGTTTTGAAGCCATCAAGTTGTGGCATGTATTTTGGGTGTTTGGGTTTTTTGCTTTTGGGTTATTTCCTTTTATAGGGTGCTTGTTTGGTTTTTTTTTTTTTTTTACAAGATATAGTGATTTAATTCCATCATGTACATGAATATGCCAACATAATGCCTGGGGACTGGAGAGTGCAGCATGAGTGAAACCGTGCCTTGGGGAAAATGTGCTGCTATTTGAAGCTAACAGTACCAGATTGAGACTTGCTTTTTGTGCAATAGCCAAATGTTAGATCATTTGCCCAGTACTGCCAGTTTTAGACCCTCTTCGTTCCAACAGGTTAATGTGTGGCTTTTGATTCTTCATGATGGACTTGGTCTTGGGCTCCCAAATAATATTAGAAGTAATTTTCAGTCCCATTGAAGCAGGGTCATTACTCTGTATTCAAGAAAGACACACAATAAGGGACTATTAAACAAATAATATAAAAACCTGATTTTCTGGCTTATGAAGACAGGCAGAGTAGTAGGATATAGTTCTTTTCAGGAGCAACTTTTGCATTTTGTGGAGAGATACTGGGAAACTGTAAAGCAAGATGTAAAGAAGATCCAAGGCTCACTCTGACTGCAATTACAGTTAAATAACATGTATATTTTAGAGCCTATGAAAATGTTGGAAAATGCAGTCGCAGGTGAAAAATCAGTTCTGATCCATCCTCAAGAACAAGCAGCTAAAATCAGAATAGAAGAGGAAAGACAGAAGTGGGTAAGTGTGTTTGTATTCATTCCTATCTCAGTTGTGGTGTAAAAAAAAATTATTTACAGAAGATTTTAAAATGTTTCAGGTTATATAGCAGCTATAAGTGCTTTTAGCATTTAAACGTTCACTGTAGCATTTTCTATACTTCTCAAAAATGATGAAGCTGTAGCTGAAATTTAGAATGAAGTAGAAACTCAGTTTCTTCAAATCTAACAAGTGCTGTAGGCAAGAGTATTCATGGTTAAATGAGAATCCCAATTGTACATTAATACCTTTGTTTTACAAAGGAAGGCTATAGTCAGCAATACATAACTCTGAAAACTTTATTAACCCTGTGTTATAATGTAGGAAAGTCTATGGGATAGTGTTTAGAGTGAGAGGAAAAGCATACAAACCTTGAGTAATTTTTTTTTATTTTTGGTTATCTAGGAAGCAAATGCAGAAAGTTTTTTGTGTCTCTGGGATTGCTGTATTTATTACCTTTAGAAAATAATAACTTTGTGCGTTATTTCATTATATCTATTGTGTATGTCTTTCACTGTATTTTAATTTTTTGTTGTATCCCTAGAGACCTACCAGCTGTTACATGGTGGTTTACCAATTTAAAAAAAAAAAGTTGATATTTGGGTCTACATGCAGCCTTCAATTGTAGAGTTTAAGTTCAAAATAAAGGAAACAAAAATTTGACAAAATAGTAATATTTTTTTTAAAATACAAGCAACAAATCCTTTATGAAAGTGTGGCTGCTTTCTTTGGATGCCTTGGGAAGGCTGACCTGGAACAGAGACTAGACAGAGCAAAGAGAATAAAGTAGCTATTTATTAAAAGGCCTTTAGGGATACACCTTGAGCAGTACAAGAGCCTGGCCAGGGCTACACCCAAGGTGGACCCAGAATGGTCACAAAATGGCTGACCCGTCATGAGGTCGGGCACTTTTATAAGTTTTGTTCTATTTGCATATTGGGGTTTAGTTGTCCAATTACAGCTTCAGATTATGAAGTCCCATCCTTCTTGTTTTCTCTCTTCTGTCCACCATTGTTGTGCTTTTGGGCCTGAAAACTTGTAACACTTTAAATTTCATTTCCTCCCACTTTGCACCTGGCCAGTTGTACGTACTTCTGTGTCCACATTAACTGTTCTCAGGTCCAGCATTTTCTTGGGTTGCTTTTGCTGACATCCCCATTCACTGTCATTAAAGGCTGTTGTCCTCTTCATCTTTGCCAGTACTTTGAAATTCTTCTTTGCTTCCATTCTAAAAGCGCATAATGCTGTCGCTAAGTGTGGAGCTAAGTGAAGCTTAGCAGGTAGGTACATGAAAAGAGAATGAAAATAAACAGACCACTTCAGAAGTTTATGGACTGCTCTCAAAGTGGTTATACATTAGCTATTTCAGAAGATTTTCTAAAGCTTGAATTAATGTTTAGATGTGTTGGACTGTGATGAAAAACTGAGTAAAATGCAATATAGATTTTTCAAATAAGTTTAAGAAAGGATTTCTTTTGCAGTCTTTGGAAAATAACATATCTTGAGTCGATTCTGATTTTATCCATTTTATTAATTTGAGAACAGATAATAATACAATAGTAAATGGATTCAGGAATTGGTAGAAATATTGAGCCAGCAAAACAAAGTTATTCCTGTAGATTTTGGAATTACTTTTAAAGGCCTATTGCAGTTTGGAAATACCTGTCACTGTAGAATACCAGTAGAATTTCTTCTGTAATTTGGAACAAAGGTTTGTATGTGGTAGTGTGTGCGAGCAGTCTGGTTTCTTTGTCATTCAGTTCCAAGGATTGATTCCCCCTCATTTTTCTTTTTGATAGAATAAGGAAATAGAGAAACAGAAACAGGAGCAGCTGGCATTGATTAAAAGAATTGAGGAAGAGAAAGCTCTTTTGGAGGCTGATTATCTGAAGATCCAAATGCAAGCCTGTTTGGAGGAGGCTAAGAAAAAAAAAGAGGAAGAGAAAGGTCAGCTGGTGCAAAGCCACAGTCTGCCTTCCACAGATCAGCAGAACCAAATGGAACATGAGGTGAAGAATTAGAGGAAATTGTGTGTAGGTTTTTATTTACTGTTATAATAAAAATAAAGAACACCATTTACCAATTTTAAACTGTATCAATTAAGACGATTTTTATTTCTTAGGCTGTGAATTAGAAATTTGTACGTATTAAAGCTTCGTTTTCTAGTGTACAAGCTTCTATTTCACATGGTGTCACTGGACCCGAAGAAGTGGCATGAATCTGTGTCAGGAGGTTTAGGCTAGATGCTATGAAAAAAAGGGTTTTTACCCAAGAGGATGGTTGGGCACTGGAACAGCTCCCAGAGAAGTGGTCACAGTACCAAGCCTCTGTGAGTTCAAGAAGGGTTTGGACAATGCTCTCAAGTGCATGCTGTGACTCTTAGGGATGGTCCTGTGCAGGGCCAGAAATTGGACTGTGGTGACCTTGTGGGTCCCTTTCAACTCAGGTATTTGTGATTGTGACTTTTGCTGTTGTATTGTCTCTCTATAGTCCAAGGGGCAGCACATCTGTTTATAATACCTGATTATAGTCAAATAATGATTGTGCATGTAGACACAACCTTTTCAAGAAGGAAAAAACAAATAGTGGGGAAAAAAAGACACAAAAATCTGCCTCTGTCTTTGTTTAAATCTCAAACAGCTGCTTAAAGAAGAGGAATTTATGGAGGATATTGAAGGAAAGTAATTTTTTTATGTATATAATCTTGCTTCATTTGCACAACTGGTACTCTTTTGAGAGCCTGATTGCTTTTGAAGTGCAGCTACATTGGTTCATTGTTCCCTGAGTTTGCAGGGTATATTTACCTCTTTAGGCTGAGCTGCTGTAAGCACCATTGACTTTGATGGTGTGTGCAGAGAGAGGCTGTAGCTGTGGGCCGTCTGTTCTAGAAGCTCCTTTAGCTTCGTTGCCTCAGGCTGAAATCTCACAGACTTCAAACGTGGTTCCCAGCGGCTTCTGTAAACTTAGGCAGAAGAACATACAGCTTAAGGCTGCTGCCATAATAGTTTTCTGTGAGTTGGTTGTATATGTGCAATTAAAATTATTTTATTTTGATTAGACTGGAAATGTATCAGAAACCAGGAGTCCAAGAGAAGACAGTCACAGACAGATGATACGTAGTTTTCAACAACGCCTTCTGCAGCAAAAAAGGTCAGTGTCTTTATGGAATGTAAAGTGTCTTTATGGAATGCCTGTTCAAAGTAATTTGAATTGCCTTGATTATCGAAACTGATGTTTCTTTTTGCACTGCTCTGAAAAAATTCATGGGTTTGCTCTGTTCAGGTTGCACAAACAAACCATTGAAGAAGCTAGAAAGAATCTGCAGAAGTATCAGAATACACTGAAGCAGAGGTACTTGTCTCCTTCTGAAACACCTCTGAGCACAGGGGAAACAAAATCCATTAATGCAGAGCCTGTCTCAGAGCTGCTCCTACAGATGCAAGGAGCACAGCCAACACAGCACCAGGCATGGGAACAAGTTCATGCCCAGGAATATGAGCGGTCATTGCCTGCATTTTCAGG
Source organism: Cettia cetti (assembly GCA_013401135.1). NCBI lineage: Eukaryota > Metazoa > Chordata > Aves > Passeriformes > Sylviidae > Cettia > Cettia cetti. The sequence goes on from VZUI01095154.1 coordinate 45,309, forward strand.
AACATTGGGTATGTTGGAAAAACCTTCACAGAAGCAGGAAGAGCAAGTGCATAATATTTGTGCTGGAAAATCAGTGCAGTTTTCAGAAGCATCAGAATGGAAGCAGGGAGAGTTTCATTTGCCCTGTGACTGTCGTTCACAGGAGCAAGTGGGAATGTTCAAAACTGCCAATAATCACATCAGAGAGCCATTCCAGTCCCATTTACTATCAGGGTCAGTCAGGAAAGAAGTGACTGCAGTAAGAACGCAACCAGAAGCACGCCAACACCATGTTAGATTTGTGTTGCCTGCAGAAAGTTCCTCTGAGTCTTCAGAAACAGTACACTCTGAAGAGCTATCTCAGAAGATATTTAACTATCAAACTAAAATAGAAGCTGGAGAAGAGCATCCATTTAAGACATCCCTCATGCCAGCAGCAAAGAGATCAACCTCAGCTGATCCTTTAGTCCGTCAGCAGGGATCTGTAGAGAGCAGCAGCAAAACAAGCCCTGATCAACTCCTCAATCTTTGTGAACCGACGATTCTAGCACATGAAGAATCTAAAACCCAGGGTGTTGGGGAATTCTTGGTATCAAAAACAGGAGATGCATCTTCATTAAATTATTCTGGTATACTGAGTTTAAGGGACAGAGTGTTGGCCTCATCAGAAAGCATCCAAGCTCAGCAGAAGTATTTGAAAGAATTGCAAGAGCAGCTAGATGCACAAAGAGAAGCTCTTCTTTCTAAACAGAGAATACAAGAAAAACTGCTTTTACAGAAGCAAGATAAATTGAAGGAACAGATGCAGAGACAGCAAGAGGCTTTGAAGGAATTGCTAAACAAGCAGGTAAGCTTTATAAAGACTTTGGATGGGTAATCTAGTAGGTGATCAAACTTAAAAGTCAATGCTACGGTTTACCCCATGGAGTGTTGATAGTTTTCGGTGGTTTACCATAATGAAAATTTTAATTAGGACTTTTCCTCTGTAAAGCTCCAAGAGCACAGTTTTTTGAAGTCTAACAAATACTGTGAAGGTCCATGCTTGATCTCTTAACATAATGCCTATTGAAATTGTTATGTTGTCTAAAATACATGTAGGTAAAGTTGTCTTCCTATCTATAAATGCACCTCTATGTGTAAAGCAGACCTTGTATTAAAAATATTTAAGTAATACCTGAAAGGATGTCATAAGCATCTTGGATAGATAATTTTTAAAGCTTATCTTTTTATGTGTACCCACTAGGAAATTGGTTTGGCAGCTGAAGTCTTGAGTTGTAATTTGCTTATTTCTCAGTAACAGAAGAAAAATCCAAGTTTATTTTTGAGCTTCTAAAGAGCCTCCTTTTGCCTCTCCTTGTGTGTTTTTTTAAACAGAAGCCATCTTAGAAGAATAACTGTTCCGTATAGTTCCTTTCTTTTGATTTTGCAGTCTCCAAGCAGCTAAAATTCTTGAATTCAGAAGCTGAAAAACTAAAAGCAGACTTTCAGGAATTGTTCCTGTTAAAAATAATGAGTACTCTTGATCTAATCTCACAAAGGCCTTGAAAATGTAGCTAATTGTGTTTTAGCACATTAGGTTTGTAGAGCTCAGTAAATACCTCCATGTCCAAATGTTCTTGTGAGCTAAGCAGATCTATCTGGTATTATGCATAGTTGAACTACTTTCTCAGTGTGCTCAATATTGTCCTGCATGGAATACACACAAGAGAAAATGCTCTTTTGATAAATAAGTATAACCTTATATAAAATGCTTTTCTTCTTTTAAGGTGAGACATGTGTGCCCAAATGAAGAGATGACAGAGGCACAAAAGCCTGCCAGAATTAAGAGAACAGACTTCTTCCAAGCCTCAGAAAACTACCTGCAAGAAATTGGCAGGAATAAATCTCACGGAAGTGAAACAATTTCACAGTGCATTGGTCCAGTTGAGCAAACTGGTAAAGCTGTCATGTTATTTTTCATTATAATTTTTACTGCTTTACAGCTGAGATGGAGTTTTCTTCCATCTCTCCAAGTTAGTTTGAGATATATATGTGTGTGTGTGTGTGTACACATATTATTGCACCATACTAAACTTTGTCTTGCAGAGCAATCTGAGAAAGTTCTCTGTAGAGAACAGAAATGGAGATCTCCCAAACCACCAGTGACAAAAGTCAAGTTAGGGCTTAGTTTGGAACAACATGAACTTAGTGTTATACCAGAGGTAGACACACCGAAGAGTTGCAACCTCTCTTTGGCAGGTAATGTATAAAATATGTAAGTGCTGTTATGAATAATAGATTGGAGGAATATAATATTTTCTGAGGAGTATTTGAGATTATTAGATGATAGCTGATACTGTTAAATAATATCTGATACTGTTGCCTTTCTTAAAGTATAACTTACATACTAGTAAAGTTGTAGTTCAGCAAAGTTTATTCTGTGAGTGTCTGTCTAGAAAAACATAACTTAAACAAAATTTCACCAGGAAAAGAAAATTCAGTTACTCCATGGCCTGTGTTCTTTTGGGCAGGATCTGTGTTAATAGCAGTTGTAATTCTAAAGAGAAGTTGGTAGGTTTTGTTTAAAGGTTTACCTTTTGATCATACCAAGAAAGTGACTGTGAAATCTTTCAAGTTAGGTGTTAAGGTCAAGTTTCTACAGAAACTTTTAGACCATCTTTTTAGGTTATTTTTTCTAGTTAAAAACCACTCGTTGCAAAAAAAAATGTGGAGAGCGATAAAAATTTTATAAATGTATTTGTTACAGTCTGCAAGCAATGCTTTGCAATTCTCTATAAGGAACATTATTTAACAGGTACAACAAACTCATGTTTTCTAAAGATAAACACTTACATTTTTTTCAGTGTCTCTTGATATCTAGAATGTAATGTATATTTTACAAAGTTTTTTATGTTGTGTTCTTAAAAAGGGTCAGCAGAACAATGTGAGTAATTATAGGCCTATCAGGCTGACATTCATTGCAAAATAATGAAACAGCTGATATAGGACATCCTTCAATTAAAGAAAAATAATTAATGCTAGTCAGCATCAGTTTATGCAGAACAATTCTTGTTGGACCAATTTGGTATCTTGATTAGCAAGTTCTGTTGGGGAAGGTTTTGATGGAAGAATATATTTTTTCTCAGAAGCACTTAGCTTAGTAACTTACACTTAGCTGTGTAATACTATTATGATCCACAGGTGATTTATTCCTATATTATCAAATCATTGGTCATGGTAGGTAGTAAAAACTTCTTATTGGATTGGGTGGCCAAAAATAGCCCCACTGTTTTGTGGACTGGTTGTAAAAAAAATCACTAAACCAGGGCAGAGAAATTGTATTGCCTCTGGATCTGGAGAAGTTACTGCAAGTTTTCTTGGATTTGCTGTATGAAAAAAAATTCAGGTTTTTTGGAAGAAATACTTTGGTGGAGTTAGGAATTAATTTTTGGGAAGTCTATGATCTGTATAAACTTTCAGCCTGTATAATGCATAGACTGATGTGATATGGCTAAATTCATTAAAATGGAAAGACCATACAAATTCAGCAGTTTACTTCTGTAGAATAGAATGTGCATCTTAATGTTCCTCATGAAGTGCAAAACATTTCCTTTTTCTACCTAAACTGATTACAGATGTTTTAAATTCAGATAAAACAGATGATGGTAGAGGAACTTCTCTGATTTCAACCTCTGGGGAGTTTGCACGTGTGAAGCGTCACGGTCATGCTCTCCATGAAGGGACCTTTCCTTTGGGCATAACACACTATGAAGGAAAAGCCTCCAATGGAAGTCCAAGGCAAACTCCATCAGGGAAATTATTAGAAGAATTGCTGATGATGGCTGCTGAAACTTCATATGAGTCAGGTGAGGAAATCCTCTCCCTTCAAGAACACCATTCAGCATTGCTGATTTTGCTCCTGTTTGTTTGTAGAATATGACCTGACTTGTTAAAGAACATGCAGTGCTATTTAACGCTATTGAATTTTGAGTGTAAAAAAGGGTCCTTCAATAAGCACTTGTTTTAGAATGAATGAGTTTTTATCTTTTGGGGTTTTGAGATCCATTACCCTCCTGGTAACAAGTCCACACTGCAGTACACTTTGCTGCTGGTCAACATTTTCTTGTCCAGAGCATGTGCTTTTCGTCTGTAATACTTAGAATTGTAAAGGTTTGCAGGTATTCCAGGTGGGAGCCTGTTTTGGCAGACTAACAGCATTCCTGATTCAGTACCTAGTGATTCTTGCATTGATACAAAGGAAATCAGTGCTTAAAAAGACCTCTGGAGTGTTAATGTGTAGATGTAGATGTCCACTGAAAGATCAGTGTGTATAAGAAATTACTTAAAAATATGGTTGAGACAAAAAATAGAAGGCTGAGGTCATTGTCAGCTCAAAAAAACTTTTGAAAGAATCATGTCTTGGGTGTGACAGACACAAAAATTGAGAATTGCAGAATATTTCAAATTTTGACCTATAAGGATCATCAAATCCAACTCCCTGCTTCTCCCAGGATTACCTAAAATTAAACCACTACCTAGTTGCTCCTTGAACTCCGATGGCCTTAGTGCTATGATTACTTCCCTGGGAAATGTGTCCCTAATGACCACCCTCTCAGTGAAAAACCTTTTCCCAATTTCCAATATGAGCTTGCCCTAATTCGGCTTCATTCCATTTCCTTGTGTCCTATTGCCTTGTTTAGCGTCAGGTAATTATTTTGTATCTGCAATTTCTATGTAATTAGGAAGTTGTGACTATCAGCTCACTCTGCATTAGCCTTGACTCTCAGCTTGTGAGACTATCACAGTGCTGGGAGTTGAGCTAGACACCTGGAATTTTCAAGTAGCTGTGACAGCTCTCCTGACTAGGAGAAGTTTGTGCGTAGCCAGTATTCAAGAGAGGTCCGTTCTACTTGGATCTTTTCTAGTAGCCATCATAGGCTTTTCACATGCTCCACTGAATATGTCAAAAGGAACAACAGCAATATTGTAAGGACTGTTTTAGCTCTATTCCTGTCTGTCTGTGAAGAGCTTTTATTGAACAAGAACACCTTTGAGGATAGGCCATGTTCATAGGTGGCAGAGTTATTCTGATTCCATAAAATAAAACAAGTTGTTTTGGTTATCAAGAAAAAAAAATTGTTAGAAAGTTTTGTGAATGTTGAAAATAATTTTGTTACAGGGACACTGAAACCTTCTAAGCATGTTATGGGTAACTTGAGTGGCTTTATAAAAGAACAAAGATGACTAGTTTGTAAAACATTCACTAAAGCAATTTGAAGCTTATTACAAGATGACACTGTTGCATGGTCCAGTACAGTTTTCAGTATCCATCTAAAATATTATAGGAGCTGTAGAGGAGTTCTCAGAAACTTGGCAGCTTTCATATGCCCATCGTTACAAGCAATATAACTATGTAGTACACATCTCCTGGTTCTGCTAGAAATTTCACCACTGGCCCTAAGCTTTAATTTTTCATTTAGTTTGCATTGAGACATCATTTCCAATTCAATCGGATTTACTTGGAATTGGAGTTGTTTTGAATAAATACATATAAGCTCATTTTCCTTCGGCTATTTCCTTATTTCTCAGAATGCCCCTTTTGAAGTATATCTATCTCTGAACTGCGATTATCATGAAATATTTTTGTCTTTTAACAATATTTGAAGAAAAGACTTGTATTTTTCTGAGTAAGTTGTAGAACCATTGCTAGAGCAGCTGTTACCAAATTAATATAAAATATCTTGGTGTAGTGTCTTTTTACATTATAGAATATTATATATGAACAATGCAATAGTTTATGTAAGAGGATTAGGAAACTTCATGTGAACATCTATATTAAAAGAAAAAACCCAAAGCTTCTGTGGTTGTGTTTAAGAGGATTGCCCTCTTGAGCAGATCAGCAACCAAAGTGCCAGCAATAATCTTGGTAATGTGTAAGCTGTGAGGCTCTCTGTGGTACTTTCAGTAACTCGTGTGCTATTTCAGCAAGAAAATCTACAATCCCTTGCACTTTAAATACAAAATTTCTGAACGGAAAATTTAAGGTTCATTTTAGGTTGTTGCTTATGATTTTTTATTTAATTTGGTTTTTAAATTTTTTCTACTTGATTCTTACCAGAACATGTTTGCATTTTTTCTCATGTTTTCAAGATGCAATTGTATCTCTACAGGTAAGAGCAAATGAGTGCTTTGTGTGATCCTTGACCTTGTTCTTTGAAGTTATGTTTTTGGTGGTTTGAACCTTTGACCAAATAATGTAAGTCTTTACAACTTACAAGTTGTGCTGCTTGCATGATTACAGAACCACTAGATGTGTACAAATCCTTAGTCACAGCTCACATGCTTTTTCAAATCAGACATAAAAGACAAAAAGAGAAGGTTGGAAAATCTGCTTTTTACATGCAGGTGCTTTATCAACAAATGTGAGTTTCCTTTGATAGGAGAGTTTCCTTGGGTAACAGGCAATTTTTTTTTTTAAGTCTGTAATTAGCTGCCTGTATAATTTGCCTCTCAAATTTAGAGGCAGCCATGTCTGTAAAATGGGTCTTAAGGACTGCATTTGATTAGGGGGATGAATCCCTGTGCTCAGTATTGAGTGGTTGCAAGTGCTACACGAACTGATCAGCTGGTTGCAGCCAGAGGACAGGGAACTGCTGAAGTGATGTTGCATTGAGTGCCACCAGGGAGCCTAAAATCTGAGTTGCTCTTTTACATGCCACTGATGCTTTGATAGGATGAGTTGGGAACTTTGGATGCTTGATGTTCTTTCCAGTCCTATTTGGTTAGAATGAGCTAATAGAATTAAAACTGTTAATAGGGAATTGGAGAGTAACCCTGCAGGATGAGACAGGCAGTTTGTTGGCATAAACATAATTTCCTTAGGAAGTCAGCCTGGAACTAGTGACTGGGTTTGATACACACACCTCTTCCACAGTTCTCCTTCAGGACATATCAACAGGCTTGTCTCTCTGTATTCATCTGCAGTGGTTCCCTTGAACAGTGTTCCGGATGTGATTATCTTCATGTGTTGCTACTCTGTACAGGGATATTATTCCAAGCATGACTTTTTTTTTGTGATCCAAGCTAACCTAAGATTTCAATTTATCTTTAGTAATTACAAATAGTTGTCCATAATTCAGCATTTCAACAGACTGTCTTTTCCATTACCAGTTTAGTTTGTTTGTTTGTCTGCATGGTTGGATTTGGACTAATCCCTGTTTTTATGTTGTCTCCACTGAGTGGTTGCATTTTCCATCATTTGTCTTTCAAATTGCACCCTAAAGTAATTGTTGCTATTTTAGTGCCATTTCTGTTGGGGGAAAGGGGGGAAGCATTTGGGATATTACAGATTCAGCTTTTAAACATAAATTCTTAGTGACATTGTGATGGCCAGGAAGTTAAAACACGAAGGTTCCGTGTTGATGTCAGGGTGCTGTGGGGAACAAGAATCTCGCACTACGATTTTAGAGGAGGGAGAGAAGACTGAAAAACCCTCCTTTATGAATCACCAAATACAGGATTTTTAAGGATATTAGTATAATAAAGTCGTGGGATATGAGCATGGATTTTTAATTAACTAATTTGGTTCATAGCATGAAATTGATACTGTTCATCCCTGGTATTGATATCACAAGAACAATGCAGGTTATTACAGTTCAGTAATGAAACATTTGTAATATAGCCATCCATAGAATTTACATTCAAGAGATTATTAAATGCTTGAATCTCATCTCTAGTGTATCAGGGTGATAATCTAGAGAAAATAACTTCCTTTAGAAAAGTATCTCTAATGTTGATGGAAAGTTATCAGGAAATGGAGAATTATGTGGTGGCTTGTTCCAGAATTTGCTTTTTTATCAAATTTTAAAATAAGTAGTCTATTTCTAGTTTCTGAACATCTGACAGCCATTTCTAGACACTGCTTCTTGCTATTACTTTAAGTTTAGCAGTCTTCTGTACTGTGCATTTTTTTCTCCTATGGAGATATTTAAATAGCAATCAATTAGATGATTGCAGTTTTCATGCTTCAAGGAATTTTCTTGAAGGCCTTGTTCATTTTCAGGATCCTCTGTCTCCTTTAACCTGCTCCAAGGAAGAGAAGCAGACTTGAGTAGAGTACTTGGTCTCAAAATAAATGTGTTTTAGATGTATTTCCTTTCATGTTTTGTACTGTCTCCTAAATGTCTACTGGGTAATAGTGGCTGTAAGAAATCTTGGATTTCTTTTTCCTCTGGCTGAAATGAGTTTCAAAATGTTTCATATGTATTAAAGATTATTAAACATGATGTTTATTATTGTCACATCATATCAATCCATCACTCTTGTTGCCTTACAGAGGGAACATCTCCCTTTTTTAGTAGTATGAATTAGAACAACCAGAGTTTGCCATCTGGTAAGAAACTGAGTTTCAGCATATACTAAGTACAAACTAGCGTTAGGATTCAGAAAAAGTTTGATCTGCCTCAGTAGACAGTCTTACAAAAGCTGGGGACTTGAAAGGTCTGTCATTAGCAAGCTTTTTAGAATTGGGAAAGAACATAACTACTTCACTTGTGTTTCATTTCAGTTTCATACTTAGCACATCTTTCTTGAAAACTTTACTGGAAATAAGAATATGTATTTGTTTGTGACAATTAATTTATAATCATAGAATTGTCAAACTTTGAAGGTGCTTATCAGCACTGAATGCAGAAATTGTGGTTTTTTTGCACAGATGCTGATCTTACTTACTTTCATGTGTAAGAGCATTATGGCTGAAGTGACTCAGTTCCATGGTAGTAGTTAGGCTGTAGATAAGCAATTCAGTGTTTTTGGTTTCTCTGATTCACTTGGAATGTCTGCTTTTCTTTGTTATCACTGTAATGGCAGATTGTAAAGGATTCCCCCCACTCCAGTGAAATGACCGTAGTGATACTGGCAAAGCCACGTTTCATTCTGCTAAGCCAAAACATGAATTTCGAGAGGGAAGTGTGGTTAAGGACGGCAGAATCACTGCCTGAAGAGTGAGGCCAGCAGCAGTGGAGTGTTACTGCCCTCTGCTGTGCATTGCTCACTGAACTCGAAAATGGCTTCTTGTTCCTTATTGCTTCTGTTGCTTTTGTGTTCAGCCCAGTCCCAGGAGTCTCAAGTGTCTCAAGATTCACCAGTTGCTGCTGAAGGTGGAGAGAGACTTAGAACAAGTTCTGGACCATCAGTCAGGCTTGATAATACGGTTGGTTGTGTCAAAATAATCATGTAACTCACTCTTTATTTTGTGGTGTAATCTTCCTTTCTCATTTTGGGTGGCTAAGAGTGGGTGCACTATTCTAGATGCAGCAGTAAAACAAGCACCAAGAGGTAACCACTGTGATGTATCTGGTGGCTCTGTCCCTGTTCATATGGCCTGGGATGCTGTTGCTCCTCTGTCAGGGCACACCATGAGCTTACACTCAGCTTGCTGAGGCTCCTTTTTTGCAGTGCTGCTCCCCAGACGCACCCAGCTGGGACTGGTGCTCTGGCTTCTTCCTTCCCAGGTGCTGGACTTTGCCCTTGCTGAGTTTTGTACCATCCCTGTAGAGGCAGCCCCAGAGGTCCTTCTGGATTCCAATCCTGCTGTTCAGTACATGGGATGCTCTTCCTGCCTTAATATATCTGCAAATTTGATGAAGTGTGGTGTCACCTCCTCTGGGTCGTTGCCAGGGACAGAGCCCTGTCTGCTTGGTCCCCACTTCCACAGAGTGTTCAGTCACTGACTTCTGAGTCTGATTATCCAGCCAGGTTTTTACCCTTCTTACTGTCCATCCATCCATAGAACGTTGTGAGAGTGTTAAAAGCCAAAACCAGCCAGCATCAATCTCCCTCCTTTCTCTCACTTAAAGATCCCATCATTTTAGTAGCAGATAAAAACAGTATTTTAAACATGCTGTGTATTGCATGGATATATAAAAGTACCTTAGAATGTAGATGTTTTATATGTAGATGTTTAATACATATATGCATACATGTATACGTAGTAGAATGTAATGAAAAATGTAGCAGAAGGGTTTCCTAGATTTTTTATTTTCTTAGGGCATTCTCAAACACTGACATTTTAAGTCAGAACTTGAGAAGAATTGTTAACATCTAATTCTTCAAAATTTTGAAGTACAACAATCCTCATTATCTGCTTCATGACTTTGTAGACCTTACCTTAAAGAATATAATGCTTTAGAAGATTTAGTATATTTTAGTCTAATTTCATAGAATTAGGTTTTAAGTCTCCAGTGTGCAAAAAGCTCAATATTGGAAGTATTTGTAAAGTTCATAAGTTTTTAATGTTTTGTATAGATGTCCCTCTGAGATCCACAATTCTACTGAAGTGGGTCTGTGATGAGAAATAGCCAAATCTGACCACCAGAAGATAAAACAATCTTCCTGGTGTCGTGATTTGTATGCAGTTCTGAGAGGCTTTATATGAGACTGAGAGTGTGTGTGTCTGTATGAGAGAGGGGGGAGGGGCTGTTGGGGAGTGATGTGCCTGGGACACGGGGTGTGAATGTGTTCTACTGAGCAAGGATGAATCAGCATTTGCCTGACTCTGCAAAACATGAAGGCATCTACACTTGAACTGAGCTCAGAATAGAAGGTCTGGGTTTAAAGCTTTCCTTCTGAACATGTGAATCGGTGGTAATAGGTGTGTGTGTTACTTTGTCCTAGGAAGAGCCAGGTCCAGACGCTTTCATGCAAAGAATACCCTGTGATACAAGTTCAACAGTTTCCACTGGCAGCTTTTCAACCAGTGAAATGCTGAATGCAAGCCCTGTTGACATTGGTGAGTTCAGGTTTTGTTTGTCTTGTAAAAGGAAAACCATGGTTTAAGTTTTTGGCAGAATGGGTCTAACTCAGCGAACATAAGCTCTTCTGAAATGAGCTTACATCAAACTTCACTGAAGGTTGATTAATACATCTTACAGAGTGGAGTATAACCAGAATGTTTTCTTAGGTGCTCATGATTTTTTACTTTTATAATAATTTAATACTGTTATACATCTACTTTGGCAAAGGCTATTTTGAGTTTTATTATGCAACTGTAACACTACCAGCTTTCAAGTGGCAATTTTTGTTTTAAAAATTATCTTCAAATGATACACTGATAAAAGTTTCCTGATCAATATATATCATAGATTATTGCAGAGCTATGATTTTCTTGCTGTGACAATACTTGTTCTGGTATCTGCTTGTCACCACAGTAATTTTTAATGACTTATTTGTGAAAATGTCAGTTGAATACCAGAAGTTTTGTTATTTGACTAAATAAATTTTTCAAGTCTAGCTATGTCTTTGCCATACACTCAGTTGCTTAGTAATGACCTTTTCTGATAGCTTTGTGCAATTCTTTTGTAAGCTTATGGATAAAGAAGGGTTGGTGTATTGTTTAGGAACATGATTTTGGTTGTCTTGATCCCTCAGATTTCTAGTGTTTGGTATAAAGCAATTTCTGTTTGAGCACGAATAAAACCACTGTGGGGTGTCACAAAGATATTCAAGATCACATGAAAGGATTGACACATTTATATGCAGTAGGAGGTAAAGATGTGCTGGTTAGCATAAAATAGCAGTATTAATTCTTATCCGATTTTATAATTTCAGTATTTCCTAAGTCTACATTCTGTAATAGTGTTAAGCTGTGAAAGTGCTATGTACTGACTGCTCCCTAATTAGATATTAGCAACTTGCATTTGTGAAAATGTGTGGTAAGATTTGTAGGAGTGTTGACAGGAGACAATTTAAGAGACAATACAAAATGTAATTGTATACCCGCAGCATTCTATAGGCTTTATTTACTCTATATAGAAACAACTTGTGATATGTCCATTGTCTGGGGGTTTTGGGGTTTTTTTGTTGTTTTATTTTTATGGGAGATTGTTTTTGGGGGTGTGGGTGATGTTTGTTTTTAAAATAACCTCTTTTCTTATAGCTCTAGCAACTGAACTCTATTTTCCTGAAATGGAGAGAACTTTTCCAAACTTCCATCACCAGCTGTTTCAGCCTTTGGAACCAAGTGTTGACTTTGATACATCATCATCCTGTTCTCAATACAGAATTTCACAGCACAGTAGAGAATTTAGCAAGGTACTGCAGTAAAATCTCCAGTGGAGGAAATGCTTTGGCTGAAGATTTTTGTAAGATTTAAATGGATAATCCCTATACTATTTAGAAAAAAAAAAAACTCAGCAGTGTATTTTATATATGTAGATTGCTGATTGTAGCAGAAATGTAACCCAAAAAATCAAAACCTACCTTTTTCTTTTTATCCTTCATATTTCTGAGAAAATTAATTTTAAATCAAAATTGATTTTTTTATGCCACTAGGCTTCCCAGTTTTCAACAAAAAGTCCAGACGTGTCTACATTTCTAGAAGGGGAAAACTCTGGTCTGAACAGGCAGAGAAGCAGTCTGCCTTCTAGTCTTGAAACAAATGGGCAAAACATTACATCAGAAGAAGGGTCTGCTAGAGAAAATGTTACTCCAGGTAAGTTCAGTGGAGTCAAATCAGTGCTTTCAAAATCAGCTTTGTGCCAGTGTATAACTACCAGCCCTTAGTGTGGGTTTGCAGTGTTGAAATGTGGACAGATCTTGCTTCTCTCAGCCCTGCTTTGAAATGTCTTAACTCTGCTGCACTCACACACACAGAATCCTCCACCACCTTTAATAGTAGAACTAAATAATTTAAAGTTGTGACTGCGATACAAAACCAGACTGGAGTATTCAAGTCACTGTAATGGATATTATGTTACTTATTCCTTCTGCAGTGATTTGGTTAGCAAAGAAATATCAACTGGGGCTGAAACTGTCCTTTTTCAAGTATTTGTTAATGTATATCCATTACTTTGTAGTTTAAGTAAGGTAAGGAGGTTCCAAAAATCAAAAAGTAATTTAAACAACACTGTTGTCTGTTTGGCAGATGCTGTTCTACTGAAGTGCCTCCCCAGTAATTAATGTTGATACCCAGTCTTTCTCTTTGCCCAGCCTCTTCCAGGGAAAAATGGTATCTTGACTTCTATGCTCAGATAAAGAAAGATAATTTAGGGTGTAATACTGTGCCCTGTAGGAACAGTAGTCTCTGTTCCAGTTTGAATGTTGCTTTCTACTTTGAAGATTTTCTGCCCAAGTAAGGGTGTTTTGGATTGTTTTCTTTCTGGTTTAGAGACTTTGTTGCAGGCCCAAAAGACACTCAAAGGACTTCCATTTACTGAGTATAAGCTGTAAAATGTTCTGGCTTCAGTGTAGTTGTGTCAGCACCATGCCTAAGAAGCAGCAAAATGTGTTGTTTCTTCAAGTTTTGTGTACAGTGATGGAATAGTTTTCTGTAATGTTAACGGTATTATGTTGGAGGAAACTTAAGCAGTTTTTGAAACAAAATGTTTCTTCCTATTTACTAGACTTCTTGTTGTACATTACTGAAAATCTTCTTATAGAGAGATTTAAAGTGGAAATTCTGGCTTGTTAGCAAGGAGTTTGACTTCTGACAATTTTTGAAACAGGATCTGAAGAATCTTTTCACCCACTGCAATTAGAATCTACTCTGAGTGATGACTGTCAGAATGATGATCAGTCAGGTGATATTAACACTGTGTCACAGAGACCTTTTGAACAAACCCCTGGAATTAAAAACAGAGGCAATGAGAACTGTATTTCACCTGCAAGTGGATATGAAGAGCTGTCAAGAAGTATGGAATGTATTGATCTCCAGTGTTCAGTGGAACATCTGCGAAATGAAAGTCTGATTCACCTGGAAGAGCAAAAATCATTGTATCAACTAGATGCCACACCAGTTGCAATGGATGAAACTTTCCCTCAGCAGTTAGTAAAAGAGACCATGTCTTCTGAAAAATTACCTTTGGAGACATTTGATAAGAAGCATGTGAAACTTCCTGAAAAATCAGTTCATGTAGATGAAGTAAATAAAGCTGTGGAGCTGCATTCTCAGTGCAATGTGGATAAAAGGGAGCCAGATCAAAGCTTTCCAGAAGGACAAGAATCTCTGAGGGTTCTCAGAGAGACCAGCTTGGAAGACTCAGACATCCATTTGCACACTGCTGTACAACAGAACACATCTTTATTCCAAAGATGTGAAAAACGTTCTTGTCCTGTGCCCAGAAGCTCATGTTGTATTCCAGTCTGGGTGAGTAGAACAGACATCCAAAAGCAGGGGTTTTGTTGTTGCACAAAGTTATCTTAGACCTTTAATATCTGAAAGCTTGGCAAATGTTGATTTTGCAATTCTAGTTCCTGTTTCCTGGAGTTTTGCCTTACTCCTTCTTCCAGATGGTAGCATTGAGATAATTAGCAGTAGTTTAAATGAGCTGAATTCCCACCATGGTTGGAGGAGCTGTAGCATCCCTACTGCATTTCCTTCTCTTAGCACCAGGTGATAGAGCTCATGCAGCTGGGTTCCATGGCATGGGTGCCTCACTGAACAGCCCCTGGCTCCATTTAGAAGCCTGAAGGAGGTAAATAAATTCACCAAAGCATGAGCAAACTTAAAGAAATAACGTTGATGTAGCTTTAAAAAAAAAATCTTGCCCTAGAACTAAGTAATTTAAACTTGCAGAGAGGGGGAGTTTTTGTAGTTGGTTGTTTTGGGTTATTTGTTTCAGTTTTTAGAATTCTGATATATAAATATTCTTTCTGGATTTCATTTACTTCTTCGAGCAGGTTTTCTTTCTTCTATATGTTAAACGAGCTTCCTTTTTCTGACAACAGTTGTTGCTATTGCTGAAAATACTGGGTTTTTACTTTTTTTCCTTACTGATGTCTTGATTAATTTATTTTCTAGGAGACTGAGTCAGGACATGGAATTATGGAAGAACCTGAGCTCACTCTGATAAGCTCCAATGATATCAGTATTGTAGAATCAGACACTGGACATCTTAACCAAGAGAAAATGAAGGAGGATGCAACAGATAACTCAGCATGTGTGTGTCAGTCTGAATGTAATGTTTTTACTGAGGTGAGCATTATCTAATATGATTCTCTTTTGAACTTAGTATTAATCACAATAAGGAGAGGCCCCACTGGGACAGTTCATCCACTGTTGCAAAACTAGAGATGGTTGTATTCTCCAAGCTTTGTAATTGCTTTGGATCATCTTGGTTTGATGTTGGGTTTTCCAGACAGATCAAATAGATCCTAAATTTGGGGTATTTCTTTAGAATCACTACCTTGTCATATTGATCTAGATAGAGTTTGGGAAGACTTGCTTCAAAAACCAAAACCATCTTGCTCAGGTTTGCAAGACTGAATTGTATCTAATTAGATGAAAACTGAACGAAAGGAGAGTGTGGGATAAAATGAAAACTACAAACTAAACAGGAAAAAAAAAAAAAAGGAAAGGAAAGGAAAAAACCCTCACTTTGTGAGGATGGAGCCATACCAGGCTGACACACTTAGAGGCTTATGGGGAAAATGAATCAGCTCTTCATAACTGCCACACTTAATTAACCCCTGGTGTTCTTTTTGCTGCTTGCTTATATAAAGCAAAGGCTGTAAATTGCAGAGGGGCTGGGCTATAATGAGAATAGAATGCTGAAGCACTGATATAGAACCAAGTAATCTGTGTCTGTTAGATGAACAGATTAGATTAAATAATGGACTACTTGCAAGAAGCATCTAGAGAATTCCTAAACTTGTCTAAGCATGGGCTTTTATCAAGTAGTTGATACATGGGTGAGGGGGAGGTTGGCAGATGGAGGCTGTACTGCTGCAGTGGATGTCACCTGCCTCTGGGAAAAGGGGAGGGGAAGACAGAGCAGGAAGAGAGTGAGGGGGAGAACTGGGGAGAGCAGGAGGAAAGGAAAAGTAATTGGATTTGCAGACCTCTATTAAGAAGACACAATTGAAATCTGGTGGGCAAAAAGTCTTTAATGAATGTTTTTGGGTGTTTTGAGGAGCTTTTTTGTCGGTTTTTAAGTTTTAAAATTATTTTAAAAACCAGCTTTTTCATACCTATTACCAAGATCCATTTCTGATTTTTCTTTGCATCAGGCCTAAAGGCAAAAGCATGTCTTTTATTTGCAGTGGGTCTATGCTAGTGATGCAGTAGTACTGCTTCACTCAAATTCGTTGTATATGTTAAGCATTTCCAATCCAGTCACTGATCCTTTTGAAACAGGAGAGAGAATTTTTACCACTAGCTCCAGATGCAGATTATTCAGCATGCATAAGGCCTGAGGGGTCTCCCAAAGCCCAGAGTCCCAACAAGAGTCACTGTCCTTCACATCAGACTGCAGGTAATTATATGGTACTTCAATACACTGAAGTTAAAAGGGTTTTTTTAGTATTAAAATCATCAACAAAATACACCTGTCATTTGGAAAATTTAGAGCTGCTTTTACTTAGGCAAGTGCATCCTGCTGTTCAGGCTTGGTCTGTAGTGCCTTTGACCAAGGTTTAGTGTCTGTGCAACATTGACTTGTCTCTTCCTGGGTCAGGTTCTTGCTCATGAAACTTTAGAATCTCTACCCTACACTTGTTTGGTCTTGTAATGATTTAATTTTGAAAAAAATCTGTGTTGTTTTCAGATTTTTTGTCATAGTTTATGTACCTTTGATAGTTCATAATTTTCTGTTAATTCCCCAATTCCAGTCCCCAAGCTGAAGTTATCCTTTTTTGGTTTTTTCCCCTATTCTGATGATACTCTGGAATAGTAAAATACTGACTTTTTTTTGTCCAAGATGAACTGCAGTAATGTGATGGTCAAGAATTCACAAAATTTAATTCTTAGGGACTTGTTAGGGACTTGTCAGGTCTGCAATATGTTTTGATGAATCCAGATGCTCTTGATGCAGTATTTCTCACAGCATTTGTCAGGGCAGACCTGCTGACCATTACTGGATTCCATAGGTCTGAACTGCTGCTGGTTCTGCAAGATGTCTCATCATTCAGTGCCATTCTCCTCATGCCTCTTGCAAGAGTGCTCAAGCTCAGCATTTTAGAAGTACCTTGAAATGCATGACTTCCTGCTCATTGTTAACAGTGAGAAACGTGGAGACTTCTCCTTTTCTTTCACAGTGATGCTGCTGGAATTTGCAGCTACACCTGGAAGTTTACAAAAATCTTTTTTAAAAAGAAAGCAGAATTTCATCCAGGAATCTCTGAAAAGAGTAGAAGCAATAAAAAATAAGGAGAGAGAAAATGAAAAGCTGGAAGCAAGAAAGCTTAGAGGAGGAAAATCTGAAAATCTAAGAAGCAGACAAAAGAAATCTGGTCTTCTCTCTGGTAGGTTTATCTGGGGGCAAGACACAGCATTAGGTATCCCTTCAATTGCTGTTTTATATCAAATAATAGATTTTATATTTGCTACATGTTTGCTATTGCAGGCTGGGATATTCTTTATCAGGGAGTTTTGTTTTCAAGGCCCTTACAGGAGCTCTTCATATTTCACAATCAGCCCACCTTTATCATAATGGTAAGGTGCCTCTGCAAACAACAGCTGCTTATCACAGAACAGCCACTTTTGACAAACAGGTGCATCTCTAGAGACTGCTCCTGGGGACTTGCAGGTTGGCTGTGGAGAGCCATGGATGGCCTAAAGCACAGGCAGCAGCCTCAAGAGTGAGACTGAGAGGATTTATTTTAACTCAGGATGTCATCTCTGTTGCTTCCATTCTGCTAGCTTGTTTTGGGTTTTGTCGTGTCATTTAAAAATCTTTGAAAATCTCTTATGCTTTTGAGGTAGCTGAATTAGAGATTTAAATTTAAGATATATTTGGCTTCTTTTTTTCCCCTAGGAAAAAATGGTGCACTTGCCAATCAGCTGAAAAAAGTAGGAGAAGTGAAAGTGTCTTCTCCAGAGGCTAGGAAGGCTGGAGAAACTGAAATGTACCAGCGTACATCCAGGTATTATGTGTACACAACTGGGAGAAGTTTAATTTAAAAAAAACCCAAAAAAGTAGTTAATCTGTGTTTGGTGAAAGCTGCTGCTCAGTGTGTGCTCTTCCAGCTGGACCCAGTGCTGCCTAACACTGAACAGGTGGGAGAGGAGCCAGGTGTGCCTGTGCAGGTACCTGCAGGGAAGTGCCCTTGTGCTGAGGAAGGTCACTCTGCTGCTGTCACCCTGCTGAGGGAGCTGTGCCACTGAACGCCTGACGTGGGGTGAAATTTGATGCCAAGTTCACGGTTGCACTTGGGCACTTAGGAGCAGTAACAGGCAACACCTGCAGCTCTGAACAGGGAGGGGGTTTGTTTGATGAAGAAGTGATTCTGGATTACTGCAGACTGCAGTCAAATGTTCCCAACCGAGCCATGGCAAATCCTTAAGCTTGTTCACCTACTCCATCTTTGCCACTGCCTTCCTGCCCAGACACTAATTTTTTTTCTGTTTTCACAGACTTTATAATCAGCTTGCAGAAGTAAAAATCAGAAAGGAAGAAAAAACAAGGCAAGAAACTTATGCTAAAAACAGAGAAAAGGCTAAAGAGTTTCAAAAGGTAATAATTTTGCTACAGTGTCCTCTTGCCCCTTGGTCTCATGATTTCACTGACCTTCCCATCAGACTAGTTGAGGTGTGGTGTGAAGGGAGCTGAAATGGAGACCCTCAAACCAGTCTGGATGTTTAGTGATGCCATTGGTACATCCTATGTAAGAATTTCCTTGTCAACAACTGAGCTCGTTTTCTCCAGAAAGCATGTCTGCCTCAAGCTGAATTTTTCTATGACCTGAGCTTGAGCATAAAGGCTCCAGCTGCTGGAAAGTCTGTGGCAAAAGAATGGCAGCCTTTTTATTAATCCAGACTTGACCAAATTTCCATTTTAATGCAGCATTTTGGGTTTGGTGTATCTTGGGCTGCTTTGGCTGGTCTAGGTAGGGTAAGATTCTGGGCATACCCAAACTTGAAAGGTGCAAGAATCTTGTTGGGGTTTTGATGGCAGTTGCTGCAGAGCAGGGTTGAACAAAGGCCTGGACTTGTCAATTCCCCCATTCCCTTGCTGTGCCTCAGACAACTGAAAGGCAGGAAATGCTTGATAATCTTGACAGGCTGTGACTACTCTGGGGGATCCGGGTCCAGTTCCTTCCTGCCTTTAGCCCTGACCACCTCACCTGCTTTGCAGTGGAATGAGTTGCTGCTCTTGTCACACTGCTTTACAGATCCCAGCGTTAGCAGAGAGAGAAATAAACACCTTCCCCCCTGCCCTGTAATCTGTGACCTGTTTAGAACAGGGAGGCACTGCATTCCCTGCTGTTTAGACCAGCAGTGCCCATTCCTGATGTTCTGGTTACAGGCACAGTACCCAGGCATGCTGGCTAGGGCAGGTACTTCAGTGTCAGTACTGTAGTCTCAGGCTTTATTTTTGCAGAAAATGTTGGAAAAACTGCGAGCCAAGAAGACTTGGAAAGCACCATGACAGGCAGACTGAGCAACAAGGACACACGGTGCTCTTGGTATGATCCAGGCCACTGAGTGGTGCAGCCTCAATTGGTGAATTGTGAAGCCATTTAGGATCAGACACCACAGCAGCAGATGGAGTGAGCTGCTTTCCTCATTGTCTCAGATTTCAGTTACTGTTCTGAAAGGCCTTTCTTATATGTTAATATTTTAAAGAGATCGTAAGTTCTGTAATATACATGTATAAAATATTTTTAAATAAAGTTTTAAGGTTATTTGAATCCTTGGGTGACAGGACATTTCTTCTGTAAAGCCAGAGTTTTTCAGCTGTTCTTTGCACTGTGTGCTTTCCTGCAGTCACAAGGTACATCTTGAAGCACTTGAACGGGATAATTAATCTTACACTGTTACTTTTTCCAAAGAGATTTTCTATCCTGTTTTCTGAGCTGCAGGACAAATTCAAAGCTCAACGTTTGCTGTAAATTTTGTTATTAACAAGTGCAGTACCAAGGGCTTTTCATTAAAGCTTATTCTGGTTAAAATTCACCACAGCAAATCATGCAGTAGTTAGGGGTGGGGAGGAGACGTTTAAAGGTCCTCTGGTCCAATCCCCCTGCAGTACTTAAGGCTCTATAAAGATCTCCCTGGAGCCTTCTCTGCTCCAGGCTGAACCCTTCACAGGAGCTGCTCCAGCCATGTGCTCATTTTTGCAGCCTCCTCTAAATCTGCCTCAAGGGAAATCCTAGAAAGCTGATTTTTGATAAATTAACCTCAGACTTCTTTTCATCATTTCTTTCAGTCTGCTGCAGTTGTATGTATTGCAGCAGCAAAGCATGAGCAGCCAGAACCAGTTTGGTAAACTCCATGGAGTCAAATGGAGGCTGTTTGTAATTCTGGGATCATCAGGAGAGCATGGAGAATCTCAACTTCACCATGACAATTCTGCAAGGGCTGCTGAGGCTCATACATATCAATATTCTTCTTCCTCTCTCAGTATCGAGGGAAGAGACCAAGCCTGCATTCTGCTAGCAGCAATTCACAGGTGACTGATCAGCTGCCATAATTTCCTCTAGCCTTTGTTGGCTTTTCAGTGCAGCAACAGGAAATAACCCCAAGCTCCAGAGCCCCAAAATTTAATGCTGTGATTTTCTGTCCAGGGCTTTGGTGCATTTGAGTTCAGCAACAGGGAAGTGAGGGAAAAGACCTGATAAAGCCACTTCCTATCACTCCATACTCTCAGTTTAACTGGGCCTTCTCTAACACTGAACAGGCACCTTCACCACAGCTCCCAGGAGGGAAAGAGGCAAGTCACAAAATGCACTACTGCAGTGTACAATGCAGTAACAAGTTTAATGTTTAATTCCAAAAAACTGCAATAAACACTCTAGAGAAGATTCTTCATTTGGAACAGCTGTGCAGTTCTTTGCAGCGGGCTTGCAGCAACATTACCAGGATCTAGGAGAGGAAAAGTATCTATTAGCACTTTCAATCCAAATAAAAGCAACTTTTTCCATGTCCTGTCTAAACCTCTCCTGGCACAACTTGATGGCATCTCCTCTCATCCTGCTTGTTAATTGGCAGACCAACTCCCAGCTCCTTTCAGGTGGCTGTACAAAGCAGGTTCCCCCTGAGCCTCCTTTTCTCCAGGCTAAACACCCCCAGCTCCCTCAGCTCCTCCTTATCAAACTTGTGCTCCCAAGCCTTCCCCAGCTCCACTGCCCTTCTCTGGACACACAAGCAGCAACTGGGCAGCAAGACTGCTCCCTAACGTCCCATGCTGCAAGTTCTTGCTTCAGAGTGGAACTGAATAGCCTCTCCTCTACATCAGCATTAGAAAACCCCAAAGGCTGCAGGATAAGGAGGTCTTTTTTCAGCCCAGGAGGCCTAACTAGACGAGGTGTTGTCTCCTCACAAATAGACCATAGCACACACGGAGTGTCCACGGCATCCTGCAGAGGATTTCAATATGCGGTCACCGCGTTAAGAGCTGCTGGTTTTCAGCCATGCAAACCCTCTTTGAAGTGACCTTCACCTTCTTTACAGTACTGGCCTTCTGGTCAGTGCCCTTACCTTCACACACACCTTGGTAGCTCCCACGTGGTTATTCCTCATCCCTCTGACAGGCAGCAACCTGGCAGCAGAAGCTAGAAGTTAAAGAGTCTGGTTTGGTTAGTACAGGGGAAAAGTGCAGCTTGGGTGCAGATTGCATAGAACACCCTTTGTGTCCCTTTTCTGCTTCTGTTCCAAAGAACCACCCTCTCAGCAGGAGCTCTGGAATCCAACCTACAAATCTCCCAACTGAAACATTTGTTCCCCTGTAGCTTAAGTATTTAAGGTGCCCAAGGAATTCATCCCTACAAGCCACATCCTTGCACCTCAGCAGGAAATTGCTCTTAACAGCAGAAGGGAATATTGTGTCCTTGACCTATGTTAAAGCTTTATTCCCAGCAGACTTGGTGCCACATGCTGCAGCAACACAGGAGTCTGATGGATTTGCTTTATGGTCATGTCCACAGCTCACCAGAAACAGTAACATCCCAGCAGCCTTGGTAATGACCAGATACTCCTCTCACTGCTCTTATGGCACTTCACTCAATAACCCAGCTGCCCATCTTTTCCAGTGAAGGACCAGTCAATCCTGCCAATACATAACCCAATTTGTGAGCAAGCCTGAAGTACAGCACGAGCTCCAAGTACTGAGGAATTCCTCACAACCAACAGTACTACAAATGGCTGCACAACTGTGACATATGTATGCACACACAAGAATGACCTGCTCAGATACTGCCAAGATCTGCAGTGATCACTACCCAGTAATCTCTGGTACTACACAACTATTTCTGCACTTAGTTCTACAACAGTTTAGTATCTCCCATGTTTACGGTCATACAAAGCTAATACTACAACTGTGAAATAGTACAGAACTAGCAACTGAATGCTTACCTGTCAAACAGGTTGCTTCCATTTTTTATCTCAGGGCAGTTCACTTTGTTCTGTATGCTCAAGCATCTGTTAGAAAGAATTGAATGCCCTTGCTGAGTTCCAGAAGCCAGTTTTCACATGGATTATCAAAATGAAGATAAATAAAAGCATCTATTTTCATTTGTTGCATGAAAATAGAAAGTAAGTATGCTGAAATCCCCTAAGAGGTTAAAGACTGTTTCAGCAAAATAACAAACATAGCAGGATGAAAACCAAGGACACCACATGCTGCACTGGTGTAGCACTGCTTTTTGAGCATCCCACCAGGAAAGGCCGTTGGGTGCAGGTACTGTAACACTGCAACAGCTGCAGACCTTCAACCACAACAGCTCATTTTACATTTGGGCTGCTTGCATGCTTCAGTGTGTGTCAGGGAGTAAGAAGTACTCTCCACAAACTGCCATGCAGCTGAGAGGGACAGCAAACTAGCATGAACAGCAGCTTCAGAATTCTATGTGAAGATTGATACTTCTTCCAGAGTATTTGCTTCTTTTACTTTGAACTCTGTTCTACAGAACAGAATCGAAGGATTTCAACAGTATAGCAGTCAACTAGCTGAGCTGCTCAGAAATTAACTCTTTAAACACCATACTTAAAGAATTAACCCAAATATTGCTGCTCAGCATGGAACTGTGGAGCATCTCTCGATATAAAAATGCAGCAAGTTTATGAAGTTACTCTGTAACAGACATCATAGTGCTGTCTCTTCTTACCTATAGCCACTGAAACAAGAAGTATCACTCCAGCATGATTAAAGGGGGAATAGACTGTTTCAAGCCATCCAGAAAACAAGCAGCAAAAAACCTGTGTTACAAGTCAGGTACCTACACAAAAACCTGGGCAAAAGACTTAACTTCAGCCCATGTAATTCAGAATGTCATTTGCACCTGAAGTCCCAGAACACACTGACTTTTGACTTCAATCAAGCTTTTCCACTTGAATCACTTTTTAGTTTTTATTCCAGAGGTGTTCTAGTACACCTAAAGGAGAACACTGGGCATCCCCACATTTCTCAGATTGTACTCTAAGATTTGTCTTGCAGTTTTATCCCACAGAGCTAACAGGTAGTTAAGTGGGTAAAGCCAAACCACAAGTTTATTCTGTGAGGCGTTTCCAACGACATGAACCTACAGAAAAGATCCTATCGGGATAGACCTCAACACTTCTGGTACTATAAATTAACACAAGAGATAAATAAAAATCAAGCAGACTAGAAAGGTATCTGGTACTGATTCCATTAAGTGTCATTTTATGTTGTTTCAAGATATTTTGGGGAAGGAAGAAGGTTAATGATACAGCAGCATCTCTTTTATATTAGCAAGTTTTTAATTGTAAGTTACCCAAAAAGCAAACATCATGGAAATTAACTGCCGAACTCTGCAAAATCCTCCCTATAATAAAGTATATAAAGGATATTTCCTACTAAGTGTAACTTACTGGTCGACATAAAACTTTCAGTAAAAGCAGTTAAACTGTTCACCTTGGTTTTGACTGAGGAATTTATATGAACAATCTTTGAGCAAATTTAAGTCACAATAAATTCTTCCCTTAACAGAATGAACGATTCATTAAGATATAGTGGTGTAATCTTGAAAACAGTCCCTGAAACCTTCACAAATAAGCTTGGTCTGAGGGACTTCTGGCCTACTGACAACCAGAGGCCTTCAGTCATTAAGGTATAGGCAGAACTTCAGATGTCACACTAACCTTCAAGGCAGCTTCAGATGCTGTGAAAGG
Source organism: Cettia cetti (assembly GCA_013401135.1). Classification (NCBI taxonomy): domain Eukaryota; kingdom Metazoa; phylum Chordata; class Aves; order Passeriformes; family Sylviidae; genus Cettia; species Cettia cetti. The sequence goes on from VZUI01095154.1 coordinate 69,331, forward strand.
GCATCCTGCATTCCTTCCTTCATTGTTTTTAAGTACCTGCCACCAGAAAAGAACAAGTAATATTACAAACCAGTAAGTTTGTGCATACAAATCAGCAGAACCTCCAACAGTAGAGTAGATTTGTTCAGAAAGGCTCTTCTCACTCACTCTCTTCAGAGCAGTTGAACATTTTGCCAATCATCACAACAATTTTCTCACAGCACTCTCAAGTTTGGGGAAGATAAGCTCTTATATTTTCTGAAACAACACTGCATTGCATTTTCTCAGTAAGAAAGGAGCAGCAATTTAACCAGCCCACCAAGTTACAGACAGGTGGCTGACCTGAAACAGCCAAGGGTAAAAAAAACCAGTCACACAAACTTACCAAGATGCTAGTTCTGACTGACTTTCGGTGCACTTCCTAAAAGAAAATAAGATGTTGTCTCTAAATAATACTTTCAAGTTTCCTCAGTATTTTATCAGTTCATCAAGACTTGGGTGCTTTTATCTCAGTATGAAGCCAAGCAGACAATAGTCCAGTTACACTGGCTGAATTCTGATGACAAAACAAAGCATTTTATCTGCAATTAAACCACAGCCCAGTTTATCACTTAAGTACCAACAAGGTCTATCTGCAGCTGAAGAAACTGGAGCACTATGCCACTGAAGGTAAAACTAAGGATGTTACCTCACAAAGAAAGCATGGAAAAGATAATTTTAAGACACATTAAAAATATGCTTTTAATAAACCATCTACAAGAATCCAACACTGCAAGTATTCTTCCCCTATCTGCTAATTCTACTTCTTTTTAATACACAGAATGCAGAATTGAGGCACATCAACTCAAATTTATTCTTAAATTTCACAGTAGCTGCATTTTAAAGTATGTTTGCAGAACTGTCTTACTAAGTGAACTTGTTACAGGTCTCATTGTCACCACTGCAATTAAGTGTACAGCGAGGAAAGCAGAACCTGTTACTCTTCTAGCCACGTTTTCCAATTCAGACACACAGCAGGTTGTGTCTAGTTGCTGAAGAACGAGGCATAAAAACTCCACAATACCTTTAGAATAGCCTTTTTAGAGAATAGAATCTTTTTTTAAACCTAGCAGGTAACTTGGAAAGAAATCTGGTTTTAGTGGTCATCTGGAACTTGGATTCGTGTTTCAAAACAGGCTACTTTTTTTTTTCTTGTCAAAAGGCAGTCAAGAACTTAAAACTTGAGCTTTTATTTTCATACAACTAGGTCCACCTAGGAAAAAACCCAACTGTTTCCTATATACTTACACTTGAGCAGAGGCTTGTCAATCTGTTCCACACATCACAGGAATGCTCCTTTAAGAAAAAAATTTTTTTGGAACAACGTCACTAGTTTAACTACACTTTTATCCCATAACAGTTTAACAGTTTTTTGATGTTGTATTTGAAAAGCTTCCCACTAGGAAACACTAAATCTACTTGTTTCAACAGAAATACCAAGTTTAACCAGCACATCTGCATGAAAACCAACGATGCCAGCTGTTGAAATACTGTAGCACTGCTTTTTGAACATCCCATCAGGAAGACACTGTTGGGTGCAGATACCATACAGTGCACAAATTGGTCTGATTACTTGCTGTGGGAATAGCACTAGATTGAAGAATCCCAGTAGTATTATGCTAAAGCTCAGAAGAAACACAAAGCTCACCTCTTTTGCTACCACGTTGCACAGATGTCCACTGAAGTAATGGATTTGTGAATCAGGTCAGCAAACAGCCATAAGAATTCAAGAGATCCCAAAAAAGTTACAACTGCTGCTGCAGTGTGAGTGTGCTCATCTGCAAAGAAAGATACAACCAAACTACACTTCTGAAAATTTACAACACCAAACTCTAGATTGACCAGCATTTAAATGAATGAATGCTATTTGAGGCCATGCAAATATTGTCCCTTCATATTAGTAACACAACTAATACATTCATCAGCTGTGGGTTGCAAAAGAAGGGTTTTTTCTTAGCACTAGGTTCCAGGTTTTTTGCCTACAGCAAAAGACAAAACCTGATCAAGTGCTGGAACAGACGGAACACATTCAACTTTTTACTATTTTTGAAACAGCATTTGGAGCTACTTCCCAACTGACCATATACTTACTGTTAGCAGTAGGAGAAACTGACAGCTACCACGCTTTCCAGTTGTAGAGACAGGTAGCTACAACCGAGGTAATTGTGGTGAGGAGCTCAGAATCACGTGCACTCCTCAGAACAACTTACACTGTGTGCCAACCTGATGCGCTTCCTAGTGCAGTTCTCCACCTACAGCAACACCCAAGCGAGAGGCGTCTGTTCCTATCCTCTTACACACGGATGTTTACCAAGGAACACTACTTGCCCACCCTCAGCTCATTGTTTCCCATGTCAAAGGGTTTTTCCTATGCTCTATCCTTAAAAGGTGCTTTCTTCCATGCTATTTCTTACAATTCCCAAGCCATGTAAAACTGGCAGCATCCTACAGTAAGAAGCTTTCAAAGCCATGTACGTGCAAGCTGCTCTCTGTTGTACCTCCTGCTCTTGTAAGGGATATGAATTAAGATGGAATTTTACCACAGGGAAGCCACCAGAAGCTGCAGCTGTATGATACACCCTGGTACAGAAAGTGTGGATGAGGCACCACAAAGACACTGAGAAGAAAAAGTAGTTCCTCAACAGCTTCAGCAGAGGAAATTCCAGGCAGTGTTGTCCAAACCAAATCAGACAAAGCTGTCCTGCAATATTTGACATCAGGTAAAACTTGGTTTTTTAAACAAAACCTGCACTTTGAAGTATTCAAGAACTCAAGCTTTTGCTCCAAGAGAGGTTACACACTCTTAATTTTGGTCAGACTGATGAAAGGCATGTAGCACTGAACTCATACTTTGGAAGCCTCACACACACAAGCTTCTCAGCTGTGGAGCACTGTAATGAATTTATTTTAACTATGGAGCACTACTTTTTCAAAACCTTTCCTGAAACTATGCAGAAGAAGCTACCTGAAGGAAACAAAACTGAAACCCAAGTAACAGCTTACCTTGTGCAGCAAGAAAACAGAGTGGAGTTTCATCTTCCAGAAGCAACAAACTAGAAGGGAAAGAATAGCCAAGTGTTAAGAACTGTCATATACAGTCAAATAACTGAAGATTCCTGAAGTCAAAGCTAGATTTCAACAATCAATTTAACAACTGCAATAAGCCTGATTTTAATGGATACTTATCCAGTTCTAATCAGAATTGAAATTTAGTTCATTTCTGAGTCACTCAGCAGTTGAACAGCCAAATTCATCACATGAACTGCAGAATGAGCAGGACTCCACATACCCCTCACTTTGCCCTACCAAGCAAGAAGCCCACTCCTAGATCCAGGATGAGTCTTTCAAGCCATTGAGTATGTCTCAGGGAGATACCCAAAAGAGTTACATTTAGCCATTAATTCTGGACCAGTTTTAGTTGTGTTTTTTAAATGCTGAAGAGTAATTTTTACAGTCCTAGGGCTATCAAGTTGCATTTGGGAAACTTCCTTAAAAAGGTTTGGGACCTTAATTCAAGCATGTAAATAACACAGCTTGACTGGCTCTCAATACAGAGCACCTACTGCAAATCTCCTCAGTCAGTCAGTTGCACTTGAAGGAAATTTAACCAGCAGGCAAGGCTTTTTTCTGACAATACACTTGTTCAGCACAGATTACATCCTGAACAGCTGTCAGCTGCTGACAGCAATTTGCTTAAAAGTAACTGAGTGAGGCTGTGAGGTGACTCGTTTTTAAATCTTGCTGATTCACAAGTGAACATTTTAAACATTTATTACTTCAGCTACCAAAACTGCTGCAGTAGGACTCAGTGATATTCAGACCACTTCTGAACACTAGCTATGTTTTCTACTGACTAAAACACCTTTGAGAAAGGAATCCACAGTTGGGGCAATGTCTGGTAAGTACTGATAATTAAGAGCTTTTAGCTTCTGCTAAGACATGTTCACATCAGAAGCCATTCTGGACAGAGAAAGGCAAGAGGAAAAAATTTTAACCCAAGATCACTATACTGCTACAGATTATATTTACAACTTCAGATAATTGTTATTACATTAAGGAGCAGAGAATTAGCTTTCTGAGAAATCATTCCATGTGTAATAGACAACTTTAATCATACAAAATTCATCATTCAAATCCATTAACCACGTTTTGCAACAGGCTTTTGTCAAAGTTGACAAACCACTTTGGCATTTTTGTTGCTGGCATTTGAGTTGCATTAAGCTTCAATTCTGTCAACTCTTCAACTTTTATATTTCAAACCTGCACCTCTGAGACAGAAAATCTTAAGGAACACACACAAAGACAGCTATGAATAAGAGGCACCTAAACTGCTCTTTTAACTTGAGCATACAAACGTATGCATGCTTTTCTATGTACACACTTTTCTATCCTGTGCTGTTGGCTCCCTTACAATATTTGGAATTTGTCTTCCTATTTTTAATTATGTAAATTCTATGAGTCATTGGTTAACAGAAATCAAGTTGCAGAAGCTGGAATTTCACAAAGATTGCCAGCCACTGAACCAGGAATATTATACTCTTGACAAAGAACAGCACAGAAGACACTTAAAAGCTTAGCAGGAGGACAAGTTATTCTGCTTTTGCAAGTGTCTCAGACACAAGCCAGATATACTCACAGTAAGCCAAATGTGCCTAGGCAGCTGGGTGGAGAGCTCAACACTGACTGCAGACCTGTGTTTTAACCCAGCAGGGCATGAAAGGTATCTCAAAAATGACCACTGCCGCCTCATTTGCCTGTCTGCCGTTCACCGAGGGGAGCCTCGCAGAGGCACCGAGCTCTCTTCAGCATCATCTTCTTCATCCACTATTTCAATCACTTCAGCTGGTTTTGCACAGTTTCTTCCTGGCTTTGACTTTTTTTTACTGGGAATCGTGCTGCTTAGAATGAAAGAGCTGTTCTCCTAAGAAAACGGAAGACAGAAGTAGTCACAAGTCTAGTTTTGAGATATTTAAAAAGATTTTAGTAGTAAACTTGCAGATTTTAAGAACTCTATAGAGAACTGCAGAATTCCTACACATCTCAGCATTACACTGAAGTGTGGACTATTGACCTCCTTCTGCATTACAAGGTCAGGATTCACAGAGGCCACAGTTAACTCTGGATCCAAGCTCAAGAACTGAATACTGAATACATTATCTACTGCTTCTTTAACTTTGAAACAGAAAGGCTAGAGTTTCTGAAGTTAAGGAGTGCTTGCTTACCACTACTCTGGCATCAAGTTGTTCCTGAGTATCAGAATTCAAGCTGTCCTCATCATCACTGAAATAAAAAAAAAAATTATATCAAACTTTTATGGTACCTTAAAATGTGTAAGCTACACGCCCCGAAGTGAACAGTAGCTGAATGACAGCACTGTACCTTTACACTCTTTTAGGCTTTCTAAAGGTTATTAGTATATTTACAACAGCAAGTATTCCTGCTGACTTACTGGTCTTTTTATTGCACTAAGCTAACTGCTTGACTCTGAAGACCAAAGATGACTCTTCAGTTTTTAATAATGTTATAAAGTATTAAAAATTATCCTTCAGTCTTTCTTTTAAAACACTGTACTTTATATGGGATAACCTTAGAGGAGTGCATTTCAAGAAATACTTTAATTTCTACTAACAATTATTAGTTTTCAGGTCAAATAAAAATACTTTGTTCTGTGAGAACTTTTAAGTCACATCTACACAGAACTTCAAATGGCAGAGTGCTTTGTTCCCAAAATAAACAATGCTTTCATAAGTTAAAAGGACAAGAGAACAACTGAACTCGATACACACACGTATTTATGTTAGTTAAGCACCAAAGAGCAAGTAAAGATGAACTTACCTTGTCTCCTGAATAGGGGAAATGGGGCCCTCATCATCTAAGTATTTGTGTTTCCGTAACACCACACACTCTTTTTCTAAGTCGTCACCGGCCTGAAGGGCTTTTAAAGCTTTTTTAAGATGTTCTTCATACTTAAGCAGTTTAATATAATTGAAATATCCCTTGGCAGCTGCTTGCTGTAGAAAAAAATACTCAGGTAAGATTTTTAAAATATCACTATAAAGCATTTATACTATGAATGCAATTGTAACATTTTATCAACGTACATAGATATTCTTGCTGCGTTTGCTTTAAAAGGTAATAAACCTACAACATTGTGTCCTGTTTAACAGAAACAAAACCTGTTCCATTGTTTTATTCTAGTAGTAGCACAACATAACCCATTTCAAGTCACAATTTTTAGACTAAGAAAATATTTCTCCCACAAAACAGAAGACTCACCTCATAGCCAAGAACCATCTTTAAGGGAATATGTTTCTCCCCATAATGTTTTTCAACAAAAGGGAATTGAAAACCTCTGTCTAGAAGTCTCCTCTTTTGTTCCTGAGGTGAGGCTGTCAGTGGGGGCCTGCCCGTGGGAATCTGTGTGCTCTCATACTTTTTCTTTTTCTTCTTCTTTCTTGCATGAATTTTGTATTTTCGGTGCGCAGCTGCTTTGAACTTCCTTCCCCTGAAGTGATAGGCAAAAATGGCCTTCAAATTGAATTTTGACTTCTGCTGCTTGGAAACTTCCAATGATTTCCCTGGACTTTGGGGAGACACAGAAGAATCTGAGGAGCTTTCATTGTCAGTTACTCCTGTAACACATTCAGCTTGTTGCCTTGAAGATTGAGATCTTTTTCGCTTTGAAGGTGCAATGGAACACTCAGGATGAGCAGCAGAGACATCACTGAAGAAGAAAAAAGTATTAACTTTCAAAATAAAGTACTTTTATGATACATTATACAGGTTCTCCACTGGAAAACATCTGAACTAGGGTAAAAACTCACATTTCTGAATCACTGCTAATCAGTAAAACCTCAGCTGAGGCTGCTGAAGATTTACATATGCTGTTAGGATGATCTGAAGTCTCCCCTGGAGCAGCTGCCTTTTGTCTTGACTGGGAACGCTTTGTTCCTGCATTCCTTTGCCATGAATACACCTCAGATGGCTCCTTCTGCCGATGGCTGATCAGCTCCCGGGCCTCAGGGTAATCAGAGCCAGAAGCCTGGGATTCATCTGTATCAGTCATGTTTCAGTTTGCCCTGAAAAGCAATGAGAATTCAAGAAACTAAAAAAAAAACCCATAATTTATTAATTAGATAACAAACTTTTCTCTACTCCTCTCATGATCACAGGGTAAACTTACAAGAACAATCTTGAGTAAACCTGAGCAGAGCTTCCTATGAACCATGACCAGTTATATTCTTCATACTAACATTTAGGTCACAGCCACTCACCCAAAGATATTCACAGCATAACTGAGGTCAGAAAACTTTAGTTTTTTTAGTCCAGCTCCTGTCCAAAGGAAGGCAAACATCAGCGGTGCAACAGATTATTCGGAGACTTACTGAGATGAATTCTGAAAGTCTTAACCCTCTCCCTACTCAGGGTAAGTTTTCCTCCAAATAAGCTAGACAAGTAGCCAATGGCTCCTTATACTTGTAAGGATATCAATGCTTACTTCACTGTGGTCTAAAACCTTTAAATTAATTGAAGACAGTGTAATCATGAGAAGCAATGCCATCTTCCCTCTGTTCATATGTAAGCTGTAAGATACCTAAAACCTCCTGCTCTTAACAACCCATCACCCATTTTTTCAGTGGTTATTATTAATTATAGTGACCAGCCCCAGAATTAAAATGCTATTTTTCACTTGAATCTCCAAGACAACAGTCCAGCCCTTCAGTGGCCAAAGTCTATACAAAAGGGACTGGAACATACAGCAAAGGAACCTGGTTTTCCTCTGTAATAGCCTAAAGTTATTTTACCTGCTTGTCAAGTAATTTACTAGCCCTGTAGACCTGAATCTTTTTTAATGTGGTTTTTAGAGTTTTACAAACTCATCATTGTACCCATTAGGATCTCAAATGTAATTACAGACAGTTCAGCATCTGAAGTCATACAGTGTCCTAACAAACTGCAGCAGAGCATCCTGAGGGCACATGCACATCAACCAAAGGATCGGGCCCAGCCAGCATGAATTTAGGAAAGGGAAGTCCCAACCGACCCACCTGATCTTCTGTGACCGCGTACCCATTCAAGTGCATGGGGCAAAGGCTGTGGATGTTGTCTGCCTGCACTTTAGTAAAGCTCTGGACACCATTTCTCACAGCATTCTCCTGAAGAAACTGGCTGCTCATGGCTTGGATGGGTGCATTGTTCACTGCATTAAAAACTGGAATGATGACTGGGCCCTGAGTGGTGCTGAATGGAGTTACATCCAACTGATCGCTGGTCTTGAGTGATGTTCCCCAGGGATCACTGCTGGGGACAGACAGTTTAATGCCTTCACTGTCGACCTCAAAAAGGGGTTCAAGTGCACACTCAGTTTGCAGAAGACACCAAGTTGGGTGGAGGGCAGGAAGGCTCTGTAGAGGTGTCTGCACAGGATGGATTGATGGACTGAAGCCAAGTGGGGGAGGTTCAACAAGGCCAAGTGCCGGATACTGCACACAGGTCACAGCAGAAAGGGCCCTGGGGGTGCTGATCAGCAGCAGCTGAACATGATCCATGAATATGATCCAGCTGTGCCCAGGTGGCCAAGAAGGCCGATGGCATCCTGGCCTGGATCAGCCCTGGTGTGGCAGCAGGAGCAGGGCAGTGACCGTCCCCCTGTACTGGGCACTGCTGAGGCCACACCTCAAATCCTGTGTTCAGTTCTGGGCCGCTCACTACAAGACGGACACCCATGCGCCAGCCTCACTACGCCTGTGCAGGCACACTGCTAACACGGGTTCACCCACAAACATAAAGCCCAGAAACAAAACCAACCAACGCCAGAGCCAGGATAGAGGCAGCAATGCCCGTCTGACCGCATAAGTCCTGCCTAGTACTCACAAGTCGCAGCTCAGCATCCTTCGCGGGCCTCTACTGCAGGTCAGGCCTGGTGCACTGGCAGAGCATGAAGGTCCCTTAGGGAAAAAAACCAAACATTTAAACTTGCTGAAGAACCTGACAAAGGCACCAGGCACACCACTCGCCCCCTCGCGAGCCTCGGCTGCCAGCAGCGCGCTGGGGCCGGCGCCACGGGAAGGCCTTTCGAACTCGGGCACGCACCAAGTCACCACGGGCCGCGGACACCCCGCCGGCACCGCTACCGTGGGGCTCCTCACCGACCGCCGCAATACGCCCCGGTCCTCGGGGCACGACTCCACACCGCCCGGACTGTCCCTGCACGCCCGGGTCCCTCGGTCGCGGGCCCCCGCAGCGCGGATGGCGGCGGATCCGCCCAGACCCACCCGGCCGCGCCTTCCGCTGCCTCGCCGCAAAGGGCGCGCAATGGCCGCTCCGCACCTTAAATAGCGCCGGGCGCTCGCGAGAGGCGCGCGGGCCGACGGGAAGGAGGGAGAAGGAGGATGGCGCCATGCTGGGAGTGGCAGCGGGGCGGCCGCGCCCGGGGGCGGGGCGGTGCCGAGCGGAGCCCAGCCCAGCTCAGCCCAGCCTTGCCTTGCCGTGCCGTGCCGTGCCGTGCCAGTCCCGGACGGCAGGGCAGGTACGTGCGGTCGGGCCATAGCGGCGGTCGGTGCGTAGCAGAGATCGGGCAGGTCCCGGCTCCCTCGGCTTCCCGCCCGGTGAGAGGCTCCCGTTCCAGCTGTTCTGCTTGTCCTTCCCCGCGCTGCCCAGGCTCCTCCGAGCTGGCTGCTCCAGCCTGAGCAGCCCCTTCCTTCCCCTCGCAGCCATGCCGAGCGTGCTGCCGGCTTTAGCGCACCCTCGCTCCAGTACTCGTCGCTGCCTTTGCCTGCCGGGATGCTCTCTGTCCCTACGGAGCCCAGCCTCGCCTGGCGCGCCTGTTAAAACCCTGCCGTGACCCGTCCCTTCCCCAGATCCCAGCCGCTCAAGCAGTTGCTTCTGCTACCCCGCAGCCTTCCTCTGCCCCGTGCGGGATCTCCTCGGGCCGCCCCAGGAGAGAAGTACGGCTTCTGCACCTGTAGATGTCTTGCTCTTCTTGGTGTCATCGCTAAATTTCTCTCTCACAACTGCCATCTTCAATTTTTTCCACTGATATTTCTTCCCCCACCACCCCCTCCCCGACCTATGTCTAGCCTGCCTATAATCTCTCCATTTTGGCTTTAACCGTCTAAGCTAATGTCAATTCAGTAGACACCTCACACAAAATATTAATCTCATGGTTCACATTTCATCTGCATTCTCCTGACACCCGGCTTCTCTCTCTAATGTTTTCTTTCCACTGCAAAGGTAGACTTTTAAGTCTTTACATACTTGTTGCAGCATCCCGCATCCATAATAATTTTATCATCCCTCTAGCATTTGCATTCTTTCTTTGAAAGCCTTCTGTAGCAGTTCAGTGTCACTGCACCCCTCCGTGACAGATCTTGAGTGCTGTTGTCTCAGGTTTTTTCTGTCCCACACCACACAACTAGCTCCCCTGTGAGTGGTAATCAAATTTTTCCACAGTCTTTCTCTGCTTTTCTTGATTGTGGGGAGCTAACTTATTTGAATACTGTACAAGTCTTGCCTCTGCCTTTTGCACAACAGCAGATCTAGCTTGTCTTCTCCAACTGTTTCAGGATAACCAATGTGTTGAGTGTTGGCACAGCCACCTTCTGGATGTGGCAGAAGGTTCTTGAGGGGGTGAGGATCATCTAAAACAATGCTGCCAAAGCATTGTCCTCACTTTCTGCCTATGGCTAATTACTCCCTTTCTTGGTTCACACTAAAAGTCTTGGGGTATGATTCACTCCACCTGACGTTAGGCTTCTCCCAGAGGCACCAAATCCAGCCTGCTACTTTCTACTCCAGAGCCAGAAGAGGGACAAAGTCAACTGGGAAGATAGATAACACCAACTAGGATGAGAATTATTATACACAGGTTGCAGTCTTTCTTCCTTTCTCTACTGCTTGCTGCAGCAGTAATTTGGGGTGGCTGAGCATTGAGCTCAAAGACTTCAGTTAAGTGACTGCTACAATCTTCCCACTCTCCTTATTTCTTTTTTTTTCCCACTGTTTTTGGTTGTTTGGGTTTTTTTATGCAAGCTCAAGAGGCAGATGGTAGAAGGACAATTACATTTTTTGACAGTCATAAAAGTTCTGAAGGATTTTTTAAAAACGGAAGCTAAAACTATACATAAGCTGTCACACTGTAGTCCTTCCTAACAAAGACTCAGTCAGGCCTAGGAATGTAGTTAGGATTTTGGCTTTTTCCTTCAACCTGAGATCTGGGTAAATAAGACCCATTTTATTTTTTATTGCTGTGTGCCGCAAGTATGTGCCTAAGCAGTTAATGATTGCTGCAGCTGATTTTTAGGTAGTGTACAATCACTTGTTTCTGCCCTAACTAGTGGCTTGCCCTTCTTGCTGGCTTTGCTGTTGCAAGGCTAACTGAAGTACAGTTCATTTGTGAAGGGGGTCTTAAAGTTATGCTCAAAACTTTTTGTTACAAGCTCTGTACCCATACAGCGCTTGATACTGCAGAACTTGCTGCTGTTGATTTCCATTTTGCTGCTAGCCTGTTCCTCTCTGGAAGGGGAAACACATGCCCAGAATCAGTTGGAGACCATCTCACTGCTGGGGTTGAAAGTCCACCATAGCTGCTGCTGGAAAAGTAAACATAAGGTTGAGAAGACCTTAGGAGGCAGCTGATATGCTTAGAAAAGCTCAGGTTTCTTTCAAAACTTTCTTGTGACTCCAGGCTTAGAAAAAGACACCCAAATCCCCTCATTCCTTGAACTGCATTCAGTGTAGGATGTGTTTTCCCTACAACCAGTTGTCAGCTTGAGGACTAATACGTGTAATGCTCTGAGCCAGCTATAGGGCTGACAGACATATCTTCTTCCAAAGTGCATAAGAAATTTAACATTACCATTGAAGCTGTGAGTCTCTCCTGTGATGGCAGAACTACAGTTCTATTTTTTCTTTGTATTCTTGAGTGAAATTGAAAAATAATTAACGTGTTGAAAAGAGCACGTTTAAATTGTTAAACTATTATCTTTGTTGGCAGACCAGTCACTCTGCAGTGTGCTGTACCATAACTTCTAAACTGAAGAAATCAGCACCTATTAGGAAATGGCCAAAGTCGAAAGGTTTGCTTTTCATGTCCCCAGTCTGGAGGAGCTTGCCGGGGGTAAGTGATGCAAAGTGTGACTGCATACAAACTTGTAATGTACTTATTATATGTAAACGTGTTAATTGTACTTATTGTATGCACAATGTGTCTTAAAGCTCATACCATAGTCTTTCTACAGCTAGTACATACAGAATTCCTGTGTTTAGCACACTGAGAGGTAAACAACAGCACTATTTCTCTATATGTGATGATTTTCTTAAAGCAAACAATGACTTCTCCCCCAAGCCCCCAAGATATCTAAACACACAGACAGGCTCTTGATCCCTTTAAAACTGCTGCATATGCAGATTTGTGTGCAGGTTGTGAAAGTTTGACCACTACACACCAAACTTCTTTACACATACAGAATCATCTGTCCTTCTCTACCCTCTAGGATTTCTTTCCTTTTCAGGACTGCTCAAAACATAGCTGACAAAATGCAGTGTATCATGGCAGATCCCCTTGCTTGAACCTAGTTGGCTCCTCCTTTGGTGATTGCCTTAGAACAGGGCTGCAGGAAACATCTTTAGTGTACTTCTTTCTAAAGCCTTTGCAAGATGTGCTTGGAATAACAAAGTGGTTGGGGTTGAAAGGGACTTCTGGGTTCAGTCCAGTTGCTCATGAGCTTCTTTTCTTGCCCTAGTAGGAAGACATTTTTCCTTCTGGCAGTCTCTCCCCTGCAGCAGATATACTAAAGGTTTTTTGTCTTTCAGATTGATCCTCAAGTTCAGTTTGCCATTTTCCTGAATCTGTGTCAGTTCGACATTTCCATGTATTGAGAGTGTGTGGTCCCAGCAGTGCCCTGAGTGGTTCTCAGTGCTTTTCTCGCCCAGTCAGACTGGGGCAGTAGGCCAGGGCTGCTGTAGAGCTGTAAGCTCTGCAGAGAACACCGTGTACTTGCAGTAGAACAGCTTGAAAGCGTATCAGAAAAATTTCATCACAAAGCAGAATTTTGCATTTTTTCTCCATCTGTCCTGAGGATTTCCTGTAAGCTGGGAATTGTGTTGCTGTTCAGACTAGGGGTATAAATTGAGGAGTGTCCTTTTACTGTCCTTGTCCAAGTACCAGAAAGTACTGAGATGTATTTAGAAATGTACTAATTACCAGCTACTGGCTCTTTTGGTCAACAGCTTGGTAAGTCTGATCTCGAGAAGTAAGGTATGACTGAAACCCCAAATGGAGGAAACAAAGGCACAGGAAAGTCCTCAGAGTAAATAAGGAACCATGTGATTTGAGATCAAAGACTGGATGTTCTGTTCTTTAGTTTGAGGTATCTGTCAAAGCAGATTCCCAGGCATGAAAGAACCTGGAATTTTCAACATAGTATTTGAAGCAGTGTATGTGAAGACAATCCCACACTAAAAGTTTGGAAGTTGTTTCCAAACAGTGCAGTCATCTAATCCTCCCTGTTGTTTGAGTGACTTTGCAGGTTCTGAGCCTAAAAAACATCGATATGAAGCAAACCAAAAAATTCAGATTTGGTTTATTATCACCAACATCATTCATTATCTGTCCTGCTGTTACAGTGGCACTTGCCAGAAAATCTCCACAAGAGCATAAACATGATAGGCAGTATCCCATGGTGGTAGAAATTTCCAGACAGCAGAGAGGGTTTGAAATTATAAACAAGCTATTGCAAACCGTCTGGTTAATGTATGTAGAGAACTGATTCAGCTAAATCTTGCTTATTCCTTTGCTCTTGCATCATATTTGACTGTGATTGTAATTGTCTGCTCTTTGAAGCAAAACCACTGCTGAATGTGATGGAAGTTTACCCATGTTATTTCACATTGTGCTGCTCCTAGTGCTACTTGGAGCAGTCACTGTATTTCAATGAAAACTTTTCATAAATTCTGAAAATTAATGTGGCAAACAATTACCTGAACAAACTTTTGCTCCTCTCTGAAGGTCAGAGTAATATAAAAAGTGCCTGCAGACATTTAAATCAATGGAGTTACTTAGGGTAAACATAAGTAATGTATCTTGCAGAAATAAAGCCCAAACATATGCTTATTGTTGTTAGAAACTTGTCAGACTCTTGGTAATTTTTCATTGTCAGTAATTTGGCTGTTATTCTTTATTATAGTTTTGCAGAAAGGGCTTAAAGAGAACTTTGCTGATGCTCAAGTCTCTGTTGTAGACTGCCCTGATCTGACTCAGGAACCCTTCAACTTTCCTGCTAAAGGTAACCTAGTATTCCTGTCTTCCACTAAGACTTCTCCAGTTCTTTCAGCACGATCTTCTAAAGATGTTGAGAGAGCTTAAAATGTTTTTCAGGTAAAGAATATAATGAGAGGAGGGCTAAATTTTTTTTCTGGATTTGTTTCCTAGTTGATGTATGAACAATAAGTCATTACTAAGTACTTGTCATAATTTTTTTTTCTTAACCTATCATTGCACACCTACTTATTTCATAAGCTTTATTTAGTGTACTGAAAGGGTTCTGAAATTAAGCTGTTATCTTTCAGATGGAGAAATTTTTTAGAACCATGCCAATCACTATCTGAGCCTAAGGAGTTGTGCTTCCATTAATTTTTCAATTCTTGGCATTCATGTATGTCAGTGAAGTGAAACTGTCTTATTCTGAGTGGGATTCATCTTCTTTGACACTAGCTGTCTGGAAGACAGACATGTCACCTGTGCTACTCATCTGAGTTCCCTCTGGCATCAATGTCAAAAAAACATCTCCAGGCAGTTATTCATCCCTTCTTAAAACACATTTCCGAATAAGTGGGATGAATTGTCCTGAGACAGCTTTCACCTTTGCTAAAATTTTGCAAGTGGAGTCCCAGCAGAGGTCTCTACTGTGTGGTTTAGGGCATTACTGGAGAACTGGAAAATGGAAGGTGTTGTCCACTCTGGCAATATTTTTTTGTGCTTAGAAAATGTTATTTTACAACGTGTTGCATAACATTAAGTGCTACTGTGAATAATTTTAGGGCTTGGACTTCTTAATAGTTCAACACTTTATCTAGCATGCTAGGGAAATAGTGTTCTCAAGGGTTTGAGAAGTTTGAGGAACCAGTTCTTTGGTTGTTAGAATGTGTGCTTTTTGAAGATCATTGGGAAAAAAAGATTTTACCAAGCTAACTGGCTGTATTTTTCCAGGAATCTGCGGAAAGCCTAGGATAGCAGATGTGGGAGGTGTTCCTTACCTCATACCTATTGCAAAGAAAGAAAAAGTGAGTTTTGGCCTGTAGCTGTGGCATTTAATACATTTGTCAAAAGAAAAGCAATAAACAAAACTAGAGATACTAGGATCTAGATACTGGGACTCTACACTTGTGAAAGACATTTTTCAGTGTTTAATGAGACTGACTCTGATGTGTGTTGTATGTCACAAAATCTAATACGAACAATAATTCAGTCTCTGAATAAAATGAGCAGGAAACATACAAGTAGAATCTATCTTCTAGCAAACAAATTTGTTATTATTAAATGTTATGTTGTGTTCAGAAGACATGCTCAACCGAATTATTAAAATTTTAATGAGGGTGGGTGTTGTGAATTAAATGCCTCCAGGGCTACAGTGAACAGAATGACAATTGCAGATCAGAGCACCACACCAAATAGAATGGTTTGGGCTAGAAGAGACCTTAGAGGTAATCAAGTTTTAACCCCTCCTACATTGAGCAGGGGTGCTGCCCACTAGGTCAGGTTGCTCAGGGCTCCATCCAGCCTAGCCTTGGACACTTCCAGGGATGGAAGTACTGTTCTTCTTTTGCAGGTTTATGACCTAAATACAGTTGCAAAGGACATAGAGCTTCCTGGAGCTTTCATTCTTGGAGCTGGAGCTGTTTCATCCAGAGTTCTTGGAATAAATGCTGAGGTCAGTATGTAATGGTACTCAATGAATTCATGGAAGCATCATAACAGTGGAGCAGCATCATGCTGGGTATTCCCCATTTACAACAATGTATTTAATAAACACTTTCACACCACAAACACATAATACACATGAGAAGGAATTGAGATGAAGGGCATCCACTGAGGTGCATACTCCTGAGATAATAAAGATTAATTTTTAACTTGTAATTCTTCAGGAAGCATGTGATTACCTTGGAGCGTGCAAGAAACATGGTTTTTCAAACTGATTGACAAAGACCTGACTGGAGGTTTTAATTCCAAGATTTAGAAATGCTTCTCAAACTTACTAGTAAATGCCTTTGAAATATTCCATTTTGCCCTCTTCAATGACTTTGTTTCACCATTGAATTTTAAAGATACCACATAGAAAATTATAAATTGTAGGAGGGATAGGAGACAAAAAATACTGCCTATGGAGACTTTTGCTAGTCACAGTTTTTTCAGGAATAAACCTTTGATCTTGATGTCTCTTTTTGATGGATTTATTGGCAGATGAGATAGTCCATATCAGCATTAAATTTGGGCCACTATAATAGTGGTCGTTACTGTACACCGAGAGAGTATTACATAGAATTCCAATACTTGCATGCAGATTATAGATCCTTTTTCTTTTCTTTTTCTTTTCTTTTTTTTTTAACAGTAGCATTCATCTTTATATAACATTAGGTTTAATTGCTCAGAAAAAGTATACCTGTTTTCTAGACTTTTCAATTACATTACAATATTAGTGCATTTTCTTACCTGTACAGACCTCATATTGAGAGACAGAGCCGTTTTTCTTAGGATCATGGTCCAAAGCTTAAATCACATTTATGTGAGTTCAGTTCATATGGGTGATTCTTACATGTTCTTATTGACTTATTCTTATATGTTCTTTTCCCCAGTTTGTCCCTATTGTTAAAACTAAGAGTGAAAAAAAGCCTGCTGTAAATGGGAGCTACATTGCTCAGATAAATCCTGCAGATAAAGGGTGCCTGCTTGAGAAGTACAGCAGTAAATACACTGACTGTGAGTTTGGACTGTTGGCCAATCTTTATGCCAGCGAGGGCCAACCTGGTAAGGTACATACTTCGATCAAAGGTGACTTTGCAGTGCTTTGTGACTGAATGGAAACTCATGATTTTCCTATCAGTGTTCTGTGATTATGGTAAAGTAATAATTCCACAAAAGAAACATGCAAAAATGTGGAACTGATGCCAGTGATTGAGGGGAAGAATTAATGGAGACAGAGGTACTTGGATTTTTGAGGGATAGTATTCATTTATTAAAACTTTTACGTCATAAATCATTCATCCAAATCCAATCCAAACTAGCAGTGACTTAAGGTAATGGTGCAATGTAGTGTAAATGAGATGTGGGCACTTGGTAGTTTTTTGCACAAGTGATTCTCCTGACACAGCCAGGTTCTGGCAGAACAGCCAAAAACCTGACAGTTGCATGGAAACTGAAGAGTCTTCTCTGTTACCGTTTCTTTCTGACACAGTGGAAGCCAGCTGGTGGAAAGAAGGGAGTTGCCCATAAATAAGACAGTTGCTCACTGTCTTATTTATGGGTAAATCTCTTGCTGCCTGGGTCCCCTTACAGGCAAAGCTAGCATTGAACAGAAATAGGAAAAGGAGAGTTGGTCAAATACTGGAAAGATGCAAGTGCAGCACCACTTCCATGGAAGCTTATCTTTTCAAAAAGTGATCTTGGGTTATCAGCTTGGGAGAATTTCAGAACAGCTTTCACAGGCTTTTTCAGATTATTGCAACCAGAGATGGCAGTGACAAACTGACTTTATCTTCCAGGTCATTGAAGTGAAAGCCAATGGAAGAACCGGGGAGCTTAACTTTGTGTCCTGTCTGAGACAAACTTTAGAGAAACACTATGGAGAAAAGCCAGTTGGGATGGGTGGTACGTTTATCATTCAGAAGGGGAAAGCAAAGATTCACATTATGGTATGTTCTTCTCAATGCATGTAACTTTTTGTCCTCCTGAAAACAGAAGTATAAATCAGGGTGTGACATCTTAGTTCCTTCACTTTGTTTTGTATTTTTAAATGTATGCATAAACTATTAGGATGAGCACTGTATAAAAGAAAGGAGTTGACATTACAAAATCAGTGTTACAAAACTAGTAATTCTGTTTATGTTGGCATTAATGCCATCATCTTTTGAAATCTGTGTGCAGCTAAAGAACTGGAGAACTATTGTAAAACAAATTGAATTGAAATACATGAACTCAGATGATACTTATAAGAAGCATTAAACTTTTTAAAAAGTAACAGAGTTTCTAAAATGAACCAGGAGGAGGAGCATCTTCACTTCAGTAGTTCTTCCACTACCTGTGCAATGAAAGATGCAATATTCTGGTCGCTTCTGTTTCTGGCAGAAACAGAGTGATGGACACTGGTGAGCTTCTTTCAGTCAAGAAGGAAAATGAACAGAATAGTGGGGAGGGAAAAAGCAAATTTGCTAGAGAAAAAGTATCCTGATGCAAGTGCCTTCCTTTTACTTAAAGAGCTTTTAATTTTTCCTCTAGCCTCCAGAATTTTCTGCCTGTCCCCTGAATACTGATGAGGATGTGAATAACTGGCTCAAATTCTTTGAAATGAAGGCTCCACTGATTTGTCAGCCAGTAATAGTTTCCAGAGATCCGGTAAGTCTCTTTTTCTCTTATCTAAGTATAGACTGAGACCTGTAATGAATTTTGTCTTGGATGTGATTTTGCTTTCAAGAATGGGAGTGTGTATTTATATTGTACTTGACTCTTCCAGAGCTGGGGCAATGATTGAGAAGCTTCTCATTTCTGTGAATTGTTTGAATTGAGGATAGGCCAATCTGTTCTGAAACCTAGTGGTTGTTCGTAGTGGATTCACTTCATGGTTCTGTTCCAGTTGCATGTGTGCAAGTGTTTGCATCCCAAGCCTAACAGTACGGTTTACATTCACTGCTGGCCACACTGGGAGAAATGTCAAGAGCATGGAAGGTGGTTCAGCCACGTGTTTATATAGTTCACTTTCATAAGAACACCCTCTGCTAATACTGTGTCAAAAGACATGAAGCATGTGTCCCGTTGTTGATGGAAATTAAGTCTGCAAAGCCTCATGCTGGAAACCTATGTAGCATCTTTCACAAGCACCAAAGTCAACAGCAAATAATTCAGGATAAAAACCATCTGGTTTCAAAAACTGTTAAGGTGCTCATAATTAGGAAAACTATTTGTTTAAAAGTAACCAGAAAACCATAGATGAAAGTGACTATTTTATAAATAAAAAATGCATAAGTAATATAAGAACATTTTTTTCCAGAGGTAAGTGGGACATACTGTAGGTTTAAATACGTTGAAGGGTGTGATTTTATTGTGTCATTTTGTGGCAGCCTTTGGCCTAAGGCTAAACTGTGTGTATCTTCCCATAATGCATCCCACTGATGCATCCTTTGAAAGTGGCCGTCAGCAGCTGCTCCATTCAGGAGCAATGCAACTTGTCTGGTGGATGCCTCTGGCTTTCTCCTGTCTGCATCCACTGCAAGCTCAACAGCAGTTGGCTAGGCCTGTGGTTTTGGAAATCTGTGAGTGTCACTACAAAAAGAGCAGTAGATGATGGCATTCCAATGCCATAGCACTATTCACCTGTATCCCCTTGTAGCCCAGAAAACTAATCCTGTCCTGGGCTCTGTCAAACTAGGTGTGGCCAGGTCAGGCAAGGTAATTCTTTCCCTCTTGAGACCCTACCTGGAGTGCTGCAAGTAGCTTTGGAGTCCCAAGAAAGATGTGGCCAAGGAGGGCCATGCAAATGAGCAGAGGGCTGAAGTACATCTTCCTATGAAGAGAGACTGGGAGCTGACACTGCTCAGCCTGGAGAAGAAAAGGCTCCAGAAAGACCTTATTGCAGCCTTCCAGTGCTTAAATGAGGCTTTTAGGAAAGATGGAGAGAAACTTTTTACCAGGACATGTAGTGACAGAAGAAAAGGTGAGGATTTTAAATTGAAAGAGAACAGATTTAGATTGGACATACAGAAAAAAAAAAAAATTAGGCTAAGTGTGTAGGGACCATGGAACAGGTTGCCCAGAAAAGATGTGGATGCCCCATCCCTGGAAGTGTTCAAGGCCAGGTTAGATGGGGCTTTGAGCAAGCTGGTTGAATGGAAGATGTCCCAACCCATGACAGGGTGGTTAGAATAGATGATCTGTGAAGGTTCCTTTGAACTCAATCCATGTAAAACTAGTGGTGTTGATCTCGTGGTTTAGGATGTCGCTATTTTATTCACTGTTCTTCCCATATTCATCTAAGCTGGCTCTCAGTATTGGGGCAGAAACAGTCCCTTTATCACATGGGCCTGTGGCAATTCAGTGCAAAGGGGTTTGATTTCCAATTGGGGTTCCTTGGTCTGACTGCATTATTTAATCCCAATGGAAAGAAAGGTGTGTGGGGGGAAAGGTTAAAAAGGAGATCTCAGTCAGAGTAACACCAAAAGCTGGAGGCTGTCAGGATTTCTAAATTCTCTTGTCTTACTGGTTTCACAAGCGTCTTGCAGGCTTTCACTGCTTAACGCTTGGAGATGTGTGAAAATACTCATTAGGGTAGACTATCCTGTGACTTTAAAATGCCTCTGCCTGGTGCCAGGGCTTCGATCTGCGCGTGGAGCACACGCACTGCTTCAGCCACCACGGGGAGGGCGGGCACTACCACCAGGACACCAGCCCGGACAGCGTGCAGTACCTGGGCTACTTCCAGCCCGCCGAGCTGCTCTTCCGCATCGACCGGCCCCAGGAGACGCACCTCGTCGGGAGAGACTGAGGCCCGCGGGCCGGTTTAATCTTCCTCAAGGACAAAGGCTGATTTTTGTAATGCTTTCAATGGTGCACACTTACCAGATTTAAGAATAAATATGAGGACAACAAGTGCCGTCTCCTTGATTGTGTCAAAGGGCAGAACTCGGAGCATACTTGTCATTGGAATTATGACCAAATTCAAACGGTAATTTAATGGCAATGTGGTTGTATGTTTTCCTTTTGTTTGGTTGAGCTTCCTGCGTGGCCATAGCTGACCATGAGGAACCAGAGATGAAATTACGTTTAGAACCGGACACGAAACCAACTTGTCAATAGTGAGGCCGTAGTAGAAAACGGCCGCAGCGCCAAGCTTCTGCGCCCGGCCCCGCCCCTCACCGCGCTGGCCCCGCCCCCTCGCGGCGCCTCCGGAGGCAGCCGAGTCCACTCGGCGCTGGCCACGGCCGCTTCCGACCTCTCTCCGAAAATGGCCGAGCCCTGCCGGGTCTGGTCCCTCTCCCTCGCGAGCGCTTCCGGAAACGACCGAGCCCGCCCGGCGCTGGCCCCGCCCCCCTCCGGGCCCGCCGGCACTGGCCCGCCCCCTGCCGAGCGCGGGCGGGGGTCCCTCCAAGATGGCGGGCGTGCCGGCCGTGCGCATCAGCATCGAGTCGGCGTGCGAGAAGCAGGTGCAGGAGGTGGGGCTGGATGGCAGCGAGACCTACCTCCAGCCGCTCTCCATGTCCCAGAACCTGGCGCGCCTGGCGCAGCGCATCGACTTCAGCCAGGGCTCCGGCTCCGAGGAGGACGAGCCGGGCTCGGCGGGCCGCGCCTGGGCCGAGCCTGGCGAGACGGAGGATGAGGAAGGTGAGAAGGGCCGCAAGCCCGAGCTCTCCCGGCGGGATGCAGCTGGTGGAGGCCCGCCGAGCTCTGGCGGTGCCGGCCTGCAGCTCCGCGGGTGGTTGGGCCTGGCCTGCCTTCCCCCAGGGGTTCCCGTGCTGGGCTAATCAGAATATTCGTGCCCGAGCTGCGGTAAATTGTCGTGGGAAAGGAAGACAGCAGATACGATATCATGTTGTATTTCGTGCCTTTATGATCTCTCTGTGATTCAAAAATGAGTCTTACGCCGTACCTTTTAAAAGTCCTTTGTTTTTCCTTCCTTTGTTTTATTTTTAGGGTTGGTAAAGTTTCAGCCATCCCTCTGGCCTTGGGATTCAGTGAGGAACAACTTAAGAAGTGCCTTGACAGAGATGTGTGTGTTATATGACGTTCTTAGCATCGTGAAGGATAAAAAGTTCATGACTCTAGATCCAGTCGGGCAGGATCCTCTTCCTCCAAAACAAGTATGTTGTACCTGGTTGAGCACTCTGTGTGGCTTGATGCTAAAGATTTTATTCCAGAGGGTTTTGTTTGGTTTTTTTTTTTAATGAGTGATCAGTACAAAATTTATCAAAATGTTCCTTTTGATGTGCTAATGCAGTACTTCGAGGGTCAGAGTAAGACTGGGAATGGGAGTGGGGGCCAATTTCAGAAGCCTCTTGGCTGAAACTTCTAGTTTCAACTCTAGAAGTGCTACTTCCAACTGTATAATGCTAGTATGAAAGTAATTCTGAGTAAGTTACTGGACATCCCGCAAAAACAATTTATCAATCACTTATCAATCAGTTAGTTTCCACTAATAATAATAAATAAAAATTAAAATTCTTAATAATAATAAATACTCTTCTGTGAATTAAAGTGCGCGTATCTCGTTGTTGTTGGTACTAGAATCCTCAGTTTCTACAGCTGATTTCAAAAAAGAAGTCATTAGCTGGAGCAGCTCAGATCCTTTTGAAAGGTGCAGAAAGATTATCCAAATCAGTTGCTGAAAATCAGGAAAATAAGCGACAAAGAGACTTCAACTCTGAACTGCTAAGACTGAGACAACACTGGAAGCTGAGAAAAGTGGGAGATAAAATTCTTGGTGATCTGAGCTACAGAAGTGCAGGTAAACAGTAGGATCTTTTGCACAAGAATGGATATTTTATGAAATTGTCTTTTCCAATTGTCTTTTCCAATTGTCTTTTCCAATTGTCTATTCCAATTGTCTATTCCATCTAAAAAGAGATGGAATATCTCATAAAAAATAACTTCAATATGAATTTTTTATATTTATAAGACAGGTTTATAAAGGGAGAATTCTTGTTTTAGTATCAGGGAAAATCTTGCCATCTTCAATCCAGAAAGTGATTTTAAAGGCTAAATGTGTATGTAGCATTTTACTAAGAATTTGTTCACAAAAACAGTACTGCATTTCTGCATTTGCAATGTACTTGATCAGTTGCCAGGCAGACCTTGTAAATCCTTGGCTTTTATCTACTTTTGGTGCATAAAGCATTAAAAAAAAAAGGAAGAGTGGGTTACATTTATTTTTTTTTAAATCAAAGATCAGAACATCCTAGAATATCTCAAGTTAGGAGGAACCCAAAAGGTTTATGTTGTCTAACTCCCCTGCTTCCCAGAATTCACACCAGGTAAAACTAAACCTTGTGACTGAGGAGTGACATTGAAGGTAGATTATTATACCTATTCCTACAGTTGAGAAGCTGAGGGTATGCCTTTATTCATGGATTACATTTAAAGGGGGTGACCAGCCCAGGGTTCTAGGCTGTTATGGAGTGACAAAGTAAATACAGAATCACACAAAGCTTAGGATGCAGGTACACAGCACGCATCAGGACTGGATGTGTTGGGTTCCTGTTGTCATTGGTGAGGGAGGGGAAGAACAGATTTATATTTGTTCATGAGAAAGCTGTAGATGTACCCCAGGCTAAGGGTTTTTTTCAGTTGATTTACCCTGACCTAGGTGGATTGTGCCTCAGATGAAAAAGGTGTGCAGCTAGGACAGCTGTGGATATCTGCTTTTATCAGTCCTTGAATGACTGGCTAAAGAGTTATCTTTTTGAGCCAGAACATGGTCATGGTTTTAAGACTTCTAGCTAAACATCATCAGAATTCCTTTGAATCAGTAAGGGTGTTGTATCTGTAACCAGCCACTTGCAAAACTTAACACATTTGCATTTTGTCATTTTTTAACCAAATACCTTTCTTTCTCCTTCCTTGCATCTAATGACTCAATTTCAAAAAACTCTTGGCTTCCCCCCATAATTATTAAATACTCTGTGTTAACTTACTGTAAAATATTACACATTGCACAGTGGAGGATTGTGATGTGATACAGTGGCATGAGCTTTCTATTTTACCTGGGTTTTTTAAGAAGTCATTACAAAATTTGAGTTAAATGCAGCTCTGAAGATTTGTAGACTCACAAATACATATTCTTCCAAAACAGAGATGGGAGCTTCTTTATTTGCAGAAGGTGCTTAATACATGTGTATGTCTTTGTCCTTCTTTACTCAGGCTCCCTTTTTCTTCATCATGGCACATTTGAGGTGATAAAGAACACTGACATTGACCTGGATAAAAAGATACCTGAGGATTATTGTCCTTTGGATGTTCAAATTCCAAGTGATTTAGAGGGATCAGCATACATCAAGGTTTGTTAGAGAAACCTTAATAACCTGGTGGAGTTTTGTTTCAGATCTTTATGCTTGAAACAGAGAACAAACTTTGAAATATTATTCTCTCTTGCCTAGGTTTCTATTCAAAAACAAGCACCAGACATTGGTGACCTCGGGACAGTCAATCTCTTTAAAAGGCCCTTGCCAAAATCAAAACCAGGTAGAGCTAATATGTTGTTTTATGTTGTTTTATTCCTTGAGTATGTTCTCAAGGAATGAGTTTGCATATGATGCTTGTTTGAAAATTTCAGCTTGGAAGAAGAGTGAATAAGACTTCCCTTATTTAAACTGAAATCTGTTTGGGTGCTGCTTGGGCTTTGGAAATCATGCTTTCAAAGCATGCTCCATCAGTTTTTCATATGTGTTTATTCAGTTCTGAAACAAAATCATTAAGGTATTTTGAGTATTCTGGAGCCCCTTTTGTTAGACATTGAAAGTTTGTGCCCATAACTGAAATCAAACCAAGGTGTTGTGTACATCCCATTAATTCAGCTGAATTAATGATTGTTCACTCTCAACTCTGCCCAAAATGCATCATTTGTATCTGTTGCTCATATGTTTTATCTGGATCTGAAACTGTGCTGATGGTCTGTGTGTTAATTACCACAGCTCACCTGCAGATAGTGCATTGATTCATTTAATATGTGCAGGTATGCGAAATCGTAAACTTTTGCATTAAAAAGTCATCCTTTACTCTTTAAAGTTAGAAATAAACTGGCAGAATTTTATTTCACAGTTGTCTGTGATACAGGTGCTGGTGCTGTCCTGAACATAGAGTGCTCTACTATGGGGTGTTTCATACGGTATTGAGGGTACCTTATACAGCTTGTGTGCTTACTCACTCCAGAATCTCCCAAGAATTTTGGGTCTACAAACCCTGTGAAAGCACATACATGCACTGAACATTATTGGGTAGTACATCGTAGAGTGAATTTAATAAAGGCAGAAGTATCATTGAAAGAAAATTACACCTTAAGGAGCAGAGGTTTGTAGGGAGAGTCACAAAAGGCCTGGGAGTGTAATACACTGTTCCATAAGGGTGTTGCACCTCACAATATATATGTATATAAAATTGAATCAAAATTAGTTTTAGTTTTACCTTAAAGTGCTTGTTTAACTGAGATAAAATTCTGATAATACTCAATTTGGGTATAAGGTACTGACTGCTTTATCTTAGTGATCACACCTGGCTACTGTGTAGTATCTGGCATCTGAACAAAAAGGTGGCTTCTCTTTGCTCTTCCTGCCTGCAAACATTGATTTATACTTTTCAGGTTCTGCACACTGGCAAACAAAGTTGGAGACTGCACAGAATGTTCTTCTATGTAAAGAAATATTTGCCCAGCTGTCACGAGAAGCTGTTCAAATTAAGTCACAGATACCTCACATTGTAGTGAAAAATCAGATAATCTCCCAGCCTTTCCCAGGTAGGAAACTTTTTAAGACTCTTGACCCACAATTACTTGCTTAAACACTGTTTGATGTCACCTTTTTTAATGTTCTGTCCCTACAAAAGAAAAAGCAAACTCCTTGATTTTCAAAGGTTTGGAAAAACAGAATTTCAACTAATGCATAATAGTTTCTACTGTACTCTGTTTTCCTTTGTGGTTATGTTTTTTCAGTACCACTTAAAACTGTCAGCTGTAGTGCCATTGCATGTAGCAGTGTGGAGCTGTGCATAAGTCATTGCTCCTGGATTGTGTGTAAAAAGAAATTTAGGACTTGAGTTTATGGGTCCTCAGAAGAACAAAAGCAAATGCTCTTCAGTGAGGATAATTAAACAGTATAAAAGGCTTTGAGTCAGTGGTGAATACTCTGTTCTTACAAGAGGTACACAACTGATTGTATCATGCAAAGAATATATTTCTGGATTGCTTAAAATGTGTGTGATGGTTAACCACTCCTTCTTTGAGAAAGGAATGGGGTCCTGGGGACTTTTTTTTTTGTGTCATTGAAATTGATGTGAAATGCACCCGGTGAGTTTACACTTGGCCTGTCAATGCTTCCCTGAATATCAAGTTTTACTTGCCTTTGGTGCTGTGCCCTCCATCATCATTCTTTGGTTTTTCTCTGGTACAATGACTACCTGTTGTTAAACCACGAAATATAAAACATGAAGAAAAGCAGTTCTCAGCAACAACCTTGAAAATTGTCAGTGCTCACTTTTTAAAATCTTTTTTTTCCATCTGCTTTGTACAGGTTTGCAGTTGTCTATTTCTCTATGTCACTCTTCCAATGATAAAAAGTCACAAAAGGCTGCTTCTGAAAAACAGAATCCAGAGGATCATCTCTACGTTCTGGAACACAATTTGCATCAACTTATCAGAGAGGTACTGCATCTATGGCTGAAATACTGAAGAGTTTTTGGGCTTTTGTTCAGCGTTCTGCCCAGTGTGTGGTACTGGTATAACAGCCCAGTGCCACTAGAGGCCAGTCCTTCTCCATCCATTTGGGGAAGGCAGCCTGCTGCTTGCTTTCCATGGGTGTGGGTGGTTTGGGAGTTCCAGTTAATGCTTTCATGGAATGCTAGTTCTTTACTTAGCATCAGACCTCACTTCATCAGGCTGCTCACTTCAGAAAAGCCATGCAAAGCATTTCCAGTAGAGTTCATCAATTCTGCCTTTTTTTGTTGTGTCTAATAGTGTTTACCAAGCCCTGTCTGAGCATCTGGTCAGGCCATAGCCTCCTGAAGGAATAACCAATTGCCATAATAGCTTTGGTTATTGTGAGGTCCACTTCTCTGCTTCAGCATTTTAGATTGTTGTATAATCTAGCAGAATAACCTAGGGTACAAGGTTGGGGTTGTCTCTCTTTAGGAAAGAAGCACAGTTTTGCATCTGTAAGTGGAATTGAAACCATGCACCAGAGAGTGTTCACCTCCTTAGAGCATGGCTTTTCGAGTCATGCAGTCATGTGGAACAGTTCACTATTTAAACACTGATATAGGGTTCATGAAGCTTTGGCTCAGTGCCCATCTTTCCTGTGGATTTCCTGTCTTTACTTTGGATGTGTTGCTTAAAACTTTTTGTAATTCAATTTTTGTCATCTAAAATCTTTATTTTTAAGCAATGATTCTTTTTGTCTCCATAGATGTATATGAAGAAGACTTACTAGTACAAGCTACTGCCATGCTATGAATTTTTTGTTAGCTAGCACTTTTTTTTAAATTACTTTCTATAAGGTTTGAAAGACACCTATAAATGAGGAAAGGAAAATATGAAGAACTGTCTTTAAAGTGCTGTTAGGCTGATAAAGTTAAAAAGTTGCAGTTTTTGAAAGTACACTCAAGAAACCTGATGTGAAGCAACATATTGTAGTATACATAGTATTTCTTGCAGATAAGTTATTTGGTACCTTTCTTTTATAACATCTGTTGGTTGTTGCAGTGTCACAAACAAACCCTGAGCTCAACAGTGATGCCACATCCAGCAAGTGCACCTTTTGGCCATAAGAGAATGAGACTTGCAGGACCCCAGGCTTTTGATAAAAATGAAATCAGTTCTTTACAGTCAAATGAAGGACTTCTGGAAAAGATCATAAAACAGGCAAAGCATATCTTTTTGAGACGAAGGTGAGTCACAAGATACTCTTGTTACAGTAATGTACCTTTATGTATAATACAATTGATGTATTTTAAGTGTTCTTAAAACTAGCTGCTCTTTCCTTCATGGTTAATATAGTCTTTTTTTGGTAAGTATTAAGAACCAAAAGTTATAAAAAAATATGAGCAAACAACATTCAGCTAGTAAAAAGAAAAAATACCAAATTTCTTTGAGATCTCTGTGACAGTTGCAACATAAGCTGCTGATAATTGTCCCTACTTATCTCAAACTGCATAAATCCTTTTTCAGTATTCTTTGCAGTGCAGTAGCTGATACTGAGTAATACCACTTCAATACTGTTGCAGAATGTATGAGAAATATACAGAATAAACAAGTGTACTTCATTAGCATGACAACAATGCTGAAATAAAATTTTGATCCACGTGTTTCTGTTAAATCTAATAACCTCCTTGCTTCCTGTAACAAGATATCAGCACAAACTGCCTGGATAATTGTATGTGCAATATGGCTTTATCTTCTAGAACTGCTCGAACCATTGACAGTCTGGCAAGTCGTATTGAGGATCCTCAGATTCAGGCTCACTGGTCCAATATCAATGATGTTTATGAATCCAGTGTTAAAGTTCTAATAACTTCTCAAGGTTATGAGCAGATATGCAAGTAAGTATGAGAATGCATGTCCTTTTAGTTGTAGAAGCATGAAGCTAAGGCAGCGTGTCTTTACATTGTGCTTTGAAGGTTTGGATTCTCTTCAGACAAGTAGGAGTCCATTATTTGTGTGTGTTTGTTTTTCTGACTTGACTGTGGGGTGAACAGTCACCTTAAGAAAACTCCTCCCACTTTACCCTTTAATGAAGATGTTTAGTACATCTTTAATTAATGCAGTTTCCTTTCAAAGAAGAAATTTCAGATGAGAGTGGACACTTGGGGGGGAATTTACTTTGGGGTAGAGATGACTGAATACAAAATATTATTTGATGTGCTGGATTCTAAACTTCCAGTCTGGCCATGGAAAACTAATCAGTCCTCAGTCCTAGCTTGGTTGAATAGGTACTGAAATGTGGAACTCACATAATTCATTCAGTAATTATACATGTTGTTACCGAAATACTAGATTTCATGTTCCAGAAATAAATGCCTGCAGACTGACCAGCAGTGAATTCATTAATGCATTAACAGTGGTTTTTTTCCATTTGGAGCAGTGCTCTCTGGCTGTGACCACAGTGTGGGGCAACCTGCAGCCATTGGTACATTTCCAGTCTTGGTTCCAGAGTACATAAGCTGCCCAAGCTTTGTCTGTAGCATAGAACACACCATTTTCCCCTGCACAACTGGAAGGAAACTTGGGCACAGGGGCAGGCAGGGAGCTGTGAGGCTTCCTTGACCTGAACAAATGGTAGGCCAGGTCTGGGAGCATGCCACAGAATGTCATCTGCTATATAGAGGGAGCTGTTGTGACTGATGAAACTGGAATGTTTGGAGTTGCTGTCACATTCTGTAAGCTTTGCACCATCTGTTGTAAGAATTCTTGTCAGTGACTGGGTGGGATTCTGTGTTCTTAGTTTCCTGTTTTCTTAAGTGTTTTAGTGCTTTTTGAATAAATATGGATCTTGTCTTCAAAGATCCATTCAACTACAGCTGAACATTGGAGTTGAACAAATCAGAGTTGTGCATAGAGATGGAAGAGTTATTACACTGTCCCATCAAGAGCAAGAACTGCAGGATTTCCTTTTATCTCAGGTAGACTCACGTATGCTATTCTTCCCTTTCTCGTGATGTTTGGGAAACAGACTTTTATCTATGTAGAAAATATTAAAAAGTTCAGATTAAGATAAAGATGGGAAGCTGGATGACTGAATTTTCACTATGTTTATGTAGAGTCTTTAGCAATTGTTACTAAAATATATAGCGATTTTTTACTAGGGTCAGCAGTCGTAATAATTCTTCCCTCCCATTTAAAATGCATTTCTTTATGCTGCTCATTATGGGAGAAACAAGTCAGTGGTAATCCTAGCAGACAGTAAGTTATTCTATGTATGATACTTACTATAGCCAAATTCTTAATGAACCCACAATTACTGTCATTTCAACATTGTCTGTTGATGCTCACTTTGCATCTGTTGTTACTAAATTAGCTGATACTTGAATGAACTCTGTTTTCTTAATTGCTTAGAACAGCCTGCTGGTTTTATTCAGAAGTAACAATCTCCCCACTATGCATTATAACTAGTCAAAATACAGGTCTTTAATAACAGTGGTTGGCTTGTTGCAGTTACATAAAACTCCATAACACAGAAGACAAGTCAAAACTGATCTTGCTGAGGTCATGTCTTTTTGGTCAAGTGTTGTCAGACTTGTTCACAGAGAACTGCTGAAGAGTGCTGGATACTTTCTTGTTACAGGGATTTAAGTCATGATACAGGAAAACAGTAGCATTTAAACTCCTAAGTTGTTAGAGCTCAGTGCTTACACTTGAGCATTAATGGAGATAATCATGCATATGAGAACCTCAACTTTTTTTTTTCTGAATTTTCTCTGCTAATACTTTCTCATATTTTTATGTATTTTACAGCAGAAGTCTTGTTTTTGTTGGAAGACAGGATTGTTTACAAATTAATTTTTTGAGACGTAAATAAAGATTTTTGTAAATTGAAAGCAATACTTAAATAAAGTGCATAAGTGCATATACCTATGAAAAATTAATGTAACTGCATAATAGAGTGGTCTTCTCTGTCTGCAGAGAACTAGTCTAAATTCAAATAACACACAGCTCTACTATCATATAAAAAAAGTTCCTCTCAAAGTAGAGAACGTAAAGTCACTTTTGTAAATAACTATTGTACAGAAAACAGGCTTGCGAAACCCCCTAAGCAATTCTTTGTGGTCTGCAAATATTGAACAGAAAACAAACCTTCTGTTATGTTTCAGATGTCACAGCACCAAGTACATGCAGTTCAGCAGCTTGCAAAAGTTATGGGATGGCATGTGCTGAGTTTCAGTAATCACGTTGGTCTGGGGCCAGTGGAGAGCATTGGCAATGCATCAGCAATAACTGTAGCATCACCAAATGGAGACTACGCCATTTCAGGTAGTGTTTCCTCTTGCAAATAGAAGTCAAATCTTCCTGAGAATGTTTGTAGAATATTTTACTATAAATTAATATGATGCTCTAAAAGTTTAGAGACCATCTATTTTGTTTATGGAATTGACATCTAAATAGAATCAATGCCTTGCCCAGGAAGCCACTTGATATAAACCTGATTTAATTTACACAGACTTGAAAATATATCTTATAGTTATGGAAAATTTTATATATATATTCTATAATATGTATTATATGAATACATCATTCAAACATATAAAAATATATATACACTAAATATTTATTTCTATCATATGGAAATATATATAATCGATTGTATGTATTATTAGTAGCATAGAAAAAAGAGATTACAAAA
The DNA here is from genome assembly GCA_013401135.1 of Cettia cetti. Classification (NCBI taxonomy): domain Eukaryota; kingdom Metazoa; phylum Chordata; class Aves; order Passeriformes; family Sylviidae; genus Cettia; species Cettia cetti. The sequence continues at coordinate 100,648 of VZUI01095154.1, forward strand.
GCCATCAGAATCCTGAGAGAAGGGGACAAGATAAACAACAGGATCACAACTCCAAACTTAGGGAGAGCAGAGTTTGGTCTCTTTAGGGAACTTTTTGAAAGAATCCTATGGGATGGAAAGAAGAGAGGTCCAGGAGTGCTGTTTGATTATTGTTTTCAAGGCTCACCTCTTTCAAGCTCAAGAACGGTCATTCCTAATATTCAGGAAGTTGTGCAAAGGTGACAGAAGATGTATGTATATGAACAAGGAGCTCATGACTGAACTCAAGACATAGGAAGGATGCTCCAAGAGATTATAAATAGTTGACCTGGGAGGGATATAGAGAGACTATCCCAGCATGCATTGCTAGGATAGGATAGGATAGCGATCTGGTGAGGGATGTACATGGCAGCAAGAAGATCTTCAACAGGTATGTCACCAGCAAAGGAAAGATGAGGGAAAATGTGGGACTGCTGTTAAACAGAGAGAGTACCTGGTGGCACAGGACATGGAGGAGGAGGAGTACCTACCTTCGTTACTTTGGTCTTAAGACTGGCCTTCAGAAATGGATCTGTGAGACCCATGGGAAATTTTGGAGCAAAGATTCAGCCTCAGTAGTGGAAGACCAGTTAGGGAGCCTTTGAACAGGCTTGGACATACACAACTTCATGGGACCAGACAGGATATATATCCATGACTGCTGAGGGAGTTGGTTAATGTCACTGCAAGGCCACTCTTGATCATCTCTAAAAGGCCAGGCTCAGGAAGGGCTCCTGAGGACTGGAAGAAGGCAAATGTTACATCCTATATTCAAGAAGGAAAATGTGGGGAACTTACAGTCTGATCAGCCTCATTGCAATTACTGGAAAGATGAGGAGGAAAAAAATAGTCTTAGAAGAATTTTCTGAACATATTACAGAGAACGTGGTGATGGGGAGTAGTTGGCATCAATTTATGAAAGAGAAATTATGTTTAATCACCCTGATAGTTACCTCTTTATAGAAGGTCAGATTGATAGATAAGGGAAGAGCTAGGTGGTACCTCTCTAATGTTTATTTAAAAAGCCAACACACACCACTCCCCAACGTGAAAACAGAAACCCATCCAAGCCAATGAAACACCACCACCCCTCCACGAGTCTCACAGAATTTTGTGATTAAAAGTAACTTCCCAGTGACTTAGATCCTGTCTATTTGAAATAAGTCCACTAGAAACAATACATTTTTCAACAGAATAGTGGGGAAAGAATGAGCAATGAAGCCTTTGCCCTTCCTGGCGTCATTGGGGAATAAGAAATGCATTTGTAGGGTGTACATTTTGGGGTTTATTAAAAGTTTTCTCTTTTGATCTAACCAAGAACATGCAGTGCTAAAGCAACACAATCATAGAGAAGTGGGAGACGAGAGAGAAAATCCAGAGAAAAAGCTTTGAAGAAGAAAGGAAGGGAATTTCCCTTGTTTTATTTCAGCATGTTTGGAATTGAGTAGGAGTAAAGTATAGAATACACAAGGAAGAAGATTTAGCATGAGGAATTCCTACAGTGTAAAAATGCTCATTGAAATCTCCTTTCGCCACAGTGCGTAACGGTCCGGAAAGCGGCAGCAAAGTCATGGTTCAGTTTCCTCGGAGTCAGTGCAAGGATCTCCCCAAGGGTGATGTCCTGCAGGACAGCAAGTGGAATCATCTCCGGGGACCGTTCAAGGAAGTGCAGTGGAATAAAATGGAAGGGCGTAACTTTGTGTATAAAATGGAACTCCTCATGGCTGCCCTAACTCCTTGCTAGTGAAGTGTCAGCCTCTGGCTGAGGGCTTTGAAATGTCTCTGTGCAATGATAACAAAGGGAAATGGGAACTATGGGCCAATACAAGAAAGCAAAATCAAAATTATTTCCTGTACGGAAATAGCCATTTTGGTATTTGTAATAAAACCTTTTTCAGTGGCATATAAAATACATGCAATTTTTTGCAAAAGTTCCTTTCAGTTGTATCTTTGAAAATTGCTCTGTCCAGAGTGACATAGATAAGTAACTAATGTATTTTTTGTTTATAAAATTAAAATTGTAGTCCTTGAGTTGAAGCATTCTTGAGTTGGAATTTGTTTGTTCATTGAAGGGGATTCTGGGTGATCCCTTTATTTTTGAGAAATATGTTTACTTGGCAGTTTAACTTGAGAGTGTCACAAAGTCACTGCCTGTGGCAAAAGTCTTTCCTCTCTGATGGCCTGTGTGATGTCAATTACTTGGCTTGTTTCTTGACCTTGTTTTTTGACTATAGGGGAATATAGAGAATATAGAAGAAAGGGTCTTACTGGGCTTGCAAATTTCTGACAATTTGAGTTTGTGGGTGACTTGTAACTGGCTAGGAGGTAACTCTCATGCAATAAACGTCCACACTTGTGCAGGTAACTCTCATGCAATAAACCTCCACACTTGTGCATCTGGGTCTTTCTCCTGCATTCTCCATGATTATCATCCAGGGAAATAATAATATCTTCCCGAATATCAGCTCTTTTGAGTTCTTTCAAAATAAAAAAGTAATTTTTTTTATAGTTTTGGTTGTAACTGTAGCCTTCTTGAAGCTTACAGTATGGTGATCAACAAAGCTTTCATTTTGTTTGGTACTTAAATGCTAAGGGTCTTTTTGCAACCTATCCGTGTGAACTGGTTCATATTCATGTCCATATTGTCTTATGAGGTGTCTGTCTATATATGTCTGTAGATATATGAACTTCTTGCACATAAATATGTTTGAATTGAACATCACACTTCCATGGTGACAGTTATTTTGTTGTATTCTCAAGTATAAAGAATAATTGTAGGAAAATAAGCAGCAAGCTGCTGCTCAGCACGTATCCAAAGCAGTTCTTGTACTTACATTGGTGTTGGCCAGCATCTTGTTTCAGTTCCTGGAAGTATTTGTTTCTGTGTGACTGAACTAAGAGACAGAAAGGGTTTTCCTTTCAGGTGCCCATGTGTTACCCAAGACAACTGACAAAAATTAAAAGCTCTAGTTGAAAACGGTCTCCTGATCTTGAAACAGGGCTGATCCTAATGTGACCCCTGTGCTGCCAGGTCCTGTACTGCTGTGCCGGCAGACACTGTGTGATTACAGGCAGAGGGGGCATTGTTCCTTGGTGAGCAGTTCATACCACAGCCTGATGCATGTGTTCGTGCACCCGACTAGATGAGGCTGTTCTGACTCCTGCCAGCACAACAAATCTCTTATTAATAATTAAAAGATGAGACTATGAAGCTTGAACGTGTCTTTACACTTTACTGCTCTTCACCAAAATTGACAGGTCTGCATGTAGCAATAGGCTTTTCACTAAGTAAGTTCTTCATTACCAACTAATCACATCACTGTGGAGCTATTACAATCTCATGGTTGCAAGACCTCTCCTGAAAAGAAGGACACCTCCTATGTTGCTGAAGGGCAAGCTCTGCATGTTAGCTTGAAAACACTTGTCAAGACTCCTAGGTCTAACTGAAAAAATAATAATAACAACAACAAAAAGAATTGTTAGAGACCTGGCGAGTCTGTTTTTTTGGTGTTTAATACACAGGAATTCCTAATTTTAATGGAAAACTGACTGATTAGACATCTAACAGTCTTGAAACTTAGCATCTTTGAATATGAAATGATGATATTGTGATATTGTGAATGATTAAAAGACTTTTCCAATTGATTGCCAAAGCAATCTGGTGAACTTGGACATCTCTTTAATTCGAGTTTACAAGCCTTAATCCCTTTTATCTTCTAAAATGCTCTAAATATTAAATTTTTCTTCTGTTCTGCAGGGAGTTTACAAGTATAGTAAGAACAGCTATTAGTTTCTGAATTTCTACTGTAACAACCTTCCATAAGACTTTAGATGCTCCAGTGTAGCAAGAAACTGCTCCAGTTTAACCTCATGTTCTGTACCTTAAATACTGACATTAATAATGCGTATTGACAAACATAATTTTCAGGAAAATGTGAGGGTTTTTAAAGTAACATTACCTGTGTGGAGTAAGCATGTTAAATTGTGGATAAAATTTTTGGGTGAGGAATTGTCTATAAGGAAAGCTATATAGAGGCTAACTGTACTGGATGTTCTCGCTGAGTACTGTTTGAGTCCCTGCTGTTCATACGGGATGTTACTGCCTAAAAGTGAGGTTGGCACCAGGTTCAATAGCCTGAAGTTGCAGTGACTTCAGCCAAGCTGAAAGAGGTAGAACAACTGTGCTAGTTGTAAACTTCTTTTGTAGTAGTACATTTTAAACTGAAGAATTTTAAGTGTTCATTTCCTACTTTCACCCCAGCTTTCAAACATAGTGGTTTAAACGTGTGTGTGACCTCTGCAATCACAGCAATGCACTGGAATGGTCATTCATGTCTGGATAAATTTCCTGACTTCCTCTCACAATTGCAGTGTTCAGGTCAGTGTTAGCAGATAATAGTGGTTTTATGTGTAAGCTGCACTTTTTGTACTTTCTAAGTCTGGCAGAGCACCTGCAATATATTCAGCTCAGCCTAATACCTAACTTCACATTCAAAGTGCTTTAATGCTTTTTGCATTTAAGGTCTAAGATCCTTCAAAGTCTAAGATTTAGGTCTCAAAAAGAACCCCTAACAATGTTTTCCCTATTCTATAAACATACTTTACCAAGTAATTCAAGTTTGGTTATTGAAGCAAATGCCCTTACAGTTTCCCTGTTGTCAAAGCCCATTTCACTCAAAGACACAAAATACGGGCAACATACATTTAAAGCAGAGAATTGGAATAAACTATTACTTGTCTGTGCTGTATCAGATACTTACTTCATTTCCCACCTTTTTTGACCTGTTCCAGATGTAGGAAGGAGCAAACAGCTGAATCTGGTACCTCAATATATGAGTGGGAGAGAGTCCCTTTGTACTACAAATGGGATGGCTTAAAGATACTGTGCACAGGGTACTTTGGCTTGTTTGGCACCTGCCTGCATCATTATGCACTTGGTGAGAACTTCCCTGAATGTTTTTCCAAATGGAGCCCATAGTACCTCTGCACTTGAGCATCCCAGGTCCTGACCAGAGGGAAAGCTCTGTCAGCATGTCCTGTAAAAGGTTTTTGCAAACAAGTGAGCTGAAGTGCGAAAGAGGTAAGTAGCAGCAGTTTGACTCAAACAGCCACGTGGCAATTTACAGGTGCAGACTAGTCCATGGTGTCTTCAAAGTTCAAAGTTTATTTCACACTGCAAAATACTCATTACAAAAGCAAAACAGAATAATTTAGAATTTGGTCAGTTTACTGCTTTCTCGCTGACAAACACAAATGTTATTCCACCCAACAGGTGGAATATTGCAATACAGGTGGGGAATTGCAATACGCGCAATATGCAGATTCAAAAAAACATTAGTTGGGTCACTTCATGTTTTCTAACAACACAGGGAAAGCAAAGGTGGCTTCTCAACAAGAGCAATTTTAGAACCGTATTTGTAGATACTATATTTCAAAGTAATGCTGTTTTAACTTTTCTTCTCCCATAGATTCTTCATCACTGGGCTGAGTTTGCAAAGTATTTTACATCTTTCACAAAAAAACTGTTTAGTACTTTGCTACCCCACGAGTGTTGTGTGTCGGTATTTTATCTGACCCCTCTAATCTTTATAGACAATGTCCTCTTTAGTGCCTGCCTGCACTGTTCCTTGTACAACCACCTGCTCTAGTAATGTCATAAAATGTGTGTTAACATCCATCCTGGGGCAGTGTAAACAATTGGAAACACAAGTCGGAGAACTTTGACCAGCTCAGCATTGTTTCAAAGTCAGTTATGTCTCATGAAAAATTGCAATTTGTCTTCAGAACTTCAGGAGGTTCCATACACCCAAAGTTGCAGCATGAATGCAATAAACAGGATTTAATGCTTGCAATTAATTTTTTAATGTAATACTGTAACTAGATATTTAATTTATTATGTTGATGGATGCTAATGACCACTGTCTGTAATAGGAGACTTGCTGTATCCAAAATGCAGGTGTCCTTCAAGACCATGATAATTTCCTTTATGGGTTGATCTTAGAGGCTTGGTTGGTTGTTTGGTAGGTTGGTTGTTTTAAAGAGTGGTAGAGGCTGTAGATTTTATTAGCTAGCCACAAAAATGTGTTCATGCTCAGCATGAAAGCATACTCTTTTTTACTCTGACCTTGACTAGCAGAACCAAAAACCTACCAGGTCAAAACAGCTCCATCAGACACTGCTGATTTAATTACTTTGCAAGTCAGGATGTTTCTGCAGTAATCACAAACATTTTATCTTCTAAGTTTGTTCTTGCTATCTTGGACAATACTTTCTCCTGAGGTAGAATTGTTATTTCTATTATGATACAGTCCTTGGCTAGCACTCAATGGTTTCCAGTTCAATCTCTTCTGTTGTACTTGCTGTAAATAAAAGGATATTGTTATTGATTGGCAAATGGATTGGAAGGCCAACATTCCAAAATTAACTGTGCCAAGACACAGTTAACTTTTTAATATTAGCTCAAGCTTGCTTATCTAAAATTAGGGTTTTAATACATCTTTTCAAAATATTTGACTGCATAAAGACTGCACTCACAATCTTTAAAGTGACAATGATTTCTTCCAATACAAGGCTAAAGGCACGAAGAAAACTAAGTCCATGGGGCCAGTTCTCATATCTCTCTTCATGACTTCTGAAAAGACATATAGAACTGGGGTAGACATTAGGTCTCTGCTTCGGACCATTTCCTGGGAGATCACACAGCAAATTTCTAGAACTGTCCTTTCCTGAACTCTGCCATATGTTACATGAATATGTTTATTCAGTTCAGCTCCGTGGGAAGATTGGCTTCATCTGGGGGAAGAGGCTTTAACTAAACAAAATCCTGTATATTCTGGCATGATAGGAAATTGTTCAGTAGCTACAGAAGCTTGTGAGTGGTGTATGCACCACAAAAACAGCAGTAGCCCTTAAGAGCTGTGAGTGAGTGACAGGAAGAGGCAGCTCAAACCAAGTTAATTTCTTCTTAGATTTTGCAGAGTTGACACAAAGTCTGGGCCATGAATCTAAGGATGCTTGAGTGTCTGTGTTGGTCTAGTAAAATACTGATAGCTAGGCTGCTTGTTGTAATGTAGCACTTATTATGGAAGAAATACAGACCTTTTACCTAGAGGGCGAGCAACCACAAGTTGATCTGCAGTTACAAAGAAGGGAGGTAAACATCTGAAATATTTTGAAGTGGTAAAGGAAACCTCCCATTTCAAAAATATGCCTAAGAGTTTGATCCCATGCCTGTAATGTGCACCTTTTCTCTCTGCCTAGGCCAAATATCCCTGGCAGTGGCTTGGAAATTTCTTCTCTAGTATGTCCCTTCAGTGTAGCCCTTGTGTTCCCTTGACCTGCTTTTCATGACTGTTGTCTTTGGTCTCAGGTTTTGGTATTACTTAGTGTTCAGTGGAGTCTGCAACTGGATCAAAAGTGAACAGATGAAGAGGGGGTTTGAGAGGAGGAGATGCAATCCTCCACTGAGGATTGAACTGAGGCAGGGGCCACTCCCAAGGATCTTTTGAATATTTTCCCCTAGGATACACCCTGCTGATATGAACTCTTAAGAGAGTTGCTGATGCTCTTGACTTTGTCTCCTGCCCTTTGATGGGAGGGTTATTGCAGCTCTGGCCTTTTCTCCCCAAGTTTTGCAATCAGCAATGTCGGGAAATATTTTATTATTTCTAATGTGAAACATTTAAGGTGGATGTCCTGTGGATTGTTCTTCAACTAAACACCTGTTACTCAGTTGCCTCAGCTGGTAAGGAGTTAGAACAGGATAACTGATCTGAGCCGTTCAGCCTTTTTTCTCAGTGGCACTGTTTAGCACCTTTATAGTACAAATTTTAGGCTCAAATTTCAGGCTTGAAGACTCTATACCCTGACTACATTTTTAGAGAAATACCTGTTAGTTTGTGTGTTGTCTTCTTCTGAAATAGATGCAGAGATTTATTACACAGCCACATGAAGCAGATTAGAATGGCAGATACTGCAGCAAGAAATGCAAAGAGAACTGCTACAAAATGCAAATCTTCATAGATAATCTCTGTAGGGAAAATGGAAAAAAATAGTATTATAAAATTGATTACAAGCAGATTGATGCTTAAACACAGGGTAAAGCCAAGAAGTCCCATCTAATTTGTACCGTAAACATTGACTATGATGGTGCCATAGGCATTGGTTCCATGCTCGTCCATTACAGTGACAAAATAGTAGCCGGCATCTCTCATGCCCACATTCCGAAGCTGTATAGAGCCATTTTCAAAAGCAGTCACTCTGTCCTTGTAGACTGTGGATATGTTGACGTAACTTCCACTTCTCCACTCAGCAATGCTGGTGGTGCCCCAGCTTGACACATGCTTCCACTCAATGGTGGCCATGCCTCGGCAAGAGTATTCAACTGAGAGGAGGATGTTTTGTGCCACTGTTGCATTGATGTTGGGTTGTGGGACAACTAAGGACACTCCTCCGGGAGCTGAAAGACAAGGGAGAGTGATGAGTCTGGAGGTGATGCTGCACCACCTGCCCAGGGCAGGTTGGGACCTCTGGATCCTGGTGATTCATCCTGTCTATCTCAGTGATCTGTGAGTGTTTAAAGAAAGGATAGATAATACTTTTCAATACCTTTTTCTTTTTGCTTTTCATAAAAGTAACATACATACTTGAAGACTAAACACACATTTATAATTTGTGATAGTAAAAATGCTTCCACCATAGAGGACACATAATTGCATGTGTTTCAATGTTTTAACACCCACATAGAAAGGGACTTTGGATAAACATAACATTTTCTGAGAACTGAGAAATGTTCTTTTGTTCATCAGTAACAGGCTTTCTTTTAAAATCCTCCATTTACATGGAAAGTTTGGTCGCCATCTCCAAGGTAATCTATCATATTCATTAACAACCATCCCCCAAAAGCAAGAACTGTAGTAGGCATAAGTATGTGAAGTCTTGGCAAGGACTTGGTCGTGTTTTCAGGATGTGTAATCAACATTAGAAATACCAGCTTCTTAAGGGCGGCCAGTTAATAAGCCAGTGCAGATAAATCACATGTAACCAAAGGTACACAGTTTCATGAGAAGCCAAGGACTTCATGTTCCTGATGATATCTGGGCAAAAATGCCTATGAAAGAATATTTCATTCTCACTTACTTCCTCCTGATGTGATTACAGACCTGTGCATGACAGTGTGAAACTGAACCAACAGCTTAGTTTAATGTGTAACTGCAATAATTCCTGCTTACATTTGGTATTTCTGCATGAAGATTTGGATGAACACCAACATCGGAGTTTTAACTGGCATACATTTTTTCTTTTTATAAGTGGCTTGTTTAAAACCCTTGGCTACAGGCTGAAATCCTGTTATCTACTCACAAAAATCAAAGCAGACCAAAGGCAAGATAAAACACAGAATAAGGGTGACTGCCTTTTCCTGGTTTGGCGTGGAGCAGCTCATCTGCTCTGCTCTCTTACTGTGGGAACACGCTGACTGCAGGAGCAAAATGAAAAATGCTGACCTGTAAATGTCTGTAACCCAGTGAGGAAGCAAGAATGAGACCCTCACCTACACTGCATGAGTGCAAAGCAGGACACCTGGGGTTGATCCTGGAGGTTCTGCAGAGTCTTCAGGGATAAGAATGATTAAGAAAGGCAAAGAAAAAAATCTCCAAGGGAAAAAATATTTTAACAAAATCTTGAAGTAGGAGCCCTCTATGGCCAAAACTCCACAGCCACCACAAATGGAAGAGATGGGTGAATTACAACCTGACTTCCCTGTATTTGAGATCTGTAGCAGAATTCACTAACTCTGCTGGTCAGCATAAGGTAGGGGAGCTGAAGAAGCCAGTTCAATTCCCAGGCCCTCATGTACGGTACCAAATAGGATCTAGGCTTTTTCCAAGATAACACTCCTGGGTTCCCCCCTTCCTGAGCGTCTTTATACTCGTGCTGCTCAGTCCCCCTGCAGGAACATCATGCTTTCTGGGCAGCTCAGTGCATCCTCAGCTAAGCTGTGCTCTGCTGTTCAGCCTGTGTGCAGGAGAGACTAACCAGAGCTGTGAAAACGAGGTTTGTGCCAGCTACAGAAACAGAACAGCCGGGAACCTCTGGTAATCGCTGCAAATTGTTCCAATTGTTTTCTGGTCCATGTGTTTATTTAAAGGCCTTTCCCACTGTTTCTGACCAGACAGAAACTGAGTGTCTCCCCTCAGTGACCCTTTCATGTTTTTTATACAGGCTTTATTTTGCATAAGTGATTGCAAGGTAAATGTAAAAAAATAATTCAAATCTTTCCATTAAATGATTTGCAAACATGTTCTGTCCCTATCTGGCATGCAAAGCTAAAAAAAGCAGTGCAGTATCTAACCATTCAAAAATATTTTTGGTAGGCAGTGTGCCTAGATCACCTGAACTGGTCTAATCCAACAGAGCTGCTCCAGGCCGGAGAACAAACATCACACCCACATGCAGGGCCCTACATAAGGTGACTGCACTCTGCCGCTTGCAAAACCAGCCCCTTCACACCCAGTGAAACTCACACCCAGAAGAAGAGGATACAGGGGCTGCTCAGAGCTCACTGAGTTTGCCATCCTGGTATGCTGCTCTACTCCAAAGTATTTGCCTGGCCAAGAGTCAAAGTGGGAAGTGTGGCTCTGCGTACCAGACCTGGCCACAGCAACACATCTGAGCTGCAGTGTGCTGGGCAGTTAGTGGGAAAGGAAAAGGTTGGTAGCGAGGGACCTCCACGCAGGAGCTCTAAATTGGGGGGACAGCTCTAAAAGGGGCCTCTGAAACCCTGTGCACTGTTTCTCCACCCTTTAGTGTCCTGCTTATGCGTCAGTTCTGTTGGTGGAGTGCCGTGACCAAACTAAACTCACTGGCGGCACGGACACCTCGGGCCGCAGGCGAGGTGGGGCTGGCAGGCCCCTCCTTCAGGCCCCTCTGGGAGAGGACCGGACGGCCCTCTGCCCCATCCCCACTCACCCCGTGGGGTGCTTGACTGGAACCCACCTTCCCTCCTCACCGCCGCGTTTCCCGGCGTGACCCGACACCCCTCGGGCTGTTTCCTAACCGGGGTTGTTTCCCCCTCCACGCCTTGCCCCCTCAGTCGCTGGAAAAGCCGGAGTGGGGGGACGGCGGCTGCTGGGGCGGCCCCTGCCGGGAGCGGGCGTGAGGCCGGGGCGTGGGGCGCTCCCCGCGCTGGTGCCGCTCGGCTCCCCCGCTCCCTCCGAGCAGCAGCAGCGGGTTGAGCCTCCCCTGACCATGTCCACCCTTCAGAGAGCAGCGATGCCTGCCTGAGCCTCGGTACGTCCCGTCCCCAGCCCCTCCCCAGCCGCTCCTGGTTGGGGACGGGCGGGCAGAGCGCTGGCCGCGGGCGGGGGTCGGCGGCGCTGGGGCTGAGCCGGGGCATCGCGGCCAGGAGCAGGAGGAAAGTGCCGGGGGTGGGAGCGGGGGAGGCAGGGACGGGGGTCGGACACTTACTCTGCAGAGCCCACCCGGCGGCCAGGCAGAGGGTGACGGTCCCCACGACGACGCCCCGGCTTCGACAGCCCTGAAGCGGTCTCATCAGCGGGAAGCCGATTCCCCAGGAGTTGCATTTAAGTGGCTGGGCCGGCCGGCGCGGCCCGACCGCGGGGGCTGCCTGCCCCAGGCCTCTTCCTCGCTTCTCTCCCTCCTCTTCCTCCCGCTCCCGCCGCGGCGCCGGAGTTGCTCCCAGCCTCCCCCCGCAGCGGCCCCCGGGCGCTCCCCCGCCTCACACCCCGCGATCTCCGATCCGGGCCGGAGATGCAATTGGCTGAGGAAGGGAAGGCTCTGCCCGGCCGCCGGCCATCGCCCAGCCGGGAAATGAGCGCGATGGGCGGCCGCGGAGCCGCGCGGCCCTGCCCGGCCCTGCCGATGCCCGGCCGGAGCCTGGAGCCGAGTCTGGGGCCGGGACACCTGGCCGAGGAGGCTGGTTTTAAATGTGATTTGGTATCCGCAAGGGAAATTTCACCTCGACGTATTAAAACTGACTTTTTTGCTCCAAGAAGTCTGGTGATGCTGCAGGTGAGACGGAGGTGGGGGGAGGACTGGAGAGCAGCATCTCTGCTGTCCCCAGCGATCGTCTCAGATGACCACGCTGCAAAGTGAACCTGGTTCCCATCCCACTGTAGCCGGCACATGCGCTAGGTGCTTCTCTATCCCTTCTATTGTCGTCCAGAGGAGGTCCCCTGTAATCCTTGTACTTCTTTCAAAAGCACTGGACAGTGTGAGATAGTGGGAAACATGAACAGAAAACATAAGAGTGTCCCGAGCCTGAAAATTCATCCTTGCTCAGAAGCATCCTTGTATATGGCTACCAGAAGCTTTGTACACCCCCAGAAGACCTGTCCCTCTGACCAGTGAAAGAGTTACACACCAGATCAACCTTTTTGCAGATTTTGCCCGCTCCTTGCATTTCCCTCTCCTCAAGTTTTCTTTAGTAAAGTTGTGAATTAGAGAGAAGTGTTTCAGTGTGCTGGTCAGCACAGGTAAGCGTGAGGAAAGGGCAATCACCCAGGCAATGAGCTGCCACCTGCCCAAGCCACCTGCCCTGAATAGCCACTTTCCTCTTGCACTGTATGGAGTAATGCAGGTTTCCTCATGAACTGGCTGGCTGTGAGGAGAACAGGCGAGTCGCACGGGGTGTGTGGATGGCTGAAGCACAGCTCTGGTTGGGGGGCTGAGCAGGAGTGAGGCTTGTGCAGGGCTCAGCAGCAGGGGACCCACTCCTGCTTGGGCTTTTCAACATGTGTGTGATGCTATCATGTGCTGCCATGCTGTGTGGCATTAAAGCTTCTTTAATGCACATCTCAGGAGGGCCTTCCAGGACTTAAGACAGGCCTTGACAAGAGACAGTGCAATCTTCATGGACTCCAGGGCCCAGATTTTGTTCAGGTGCAAAAAGTGTCCAGCCTCACCAACTTCTGATGCATCTCCTGATGCTTCAGTGATGATACTCAAGATGAAGGGGCAGGGAAAGAGAGGTCAGTGAGGATGTACTGCCCAAGTGTTTGATCCCACATAGGTTTTGCAGCCTGCCGTGGTGCTGGGGTTGCCTGGAGGTGTGTTCACACTCGATCTGCAGAGACAGGCCATGGAGTCTTCCCTGCTGTCTCATCTGTCTGAGCTGCTCCTGTGCCTTGCTAAACCCCTCTGCTGCATCAGGCCAGCATTGTGCCTGGGTGTCCCTGCTGAAAATGTAATTGTAATAAAAAGCGTTTCCCCTGGGAGAGATTCTGTCAGATGAAATTTCTTCCTGATCCCATCATTTTATGGCAGTTTTATTCCTCAGAACATTAAAGAAGGTCTCAGGGTGATGTGACTTTGTGTAATTTTCCTTTTTTTTTTATTTCTTTCAACCTTTGTTTAAAATATTTTTGAGCTTGTGGCCTAATGAACTATTTTGGCAGGACAACTTATGAGCTATATTCTCATATAAAATTAATTGAACCCTGCATATTTTAAATGTATCAAACTGGTTGCATTGAATAAATGCACTCTACTGGAAAGACAGGTGTTAGTAATGAAATTGAAATATAGGCTTGGAGCTCCTCTCAAATTTTGGCAGTTTTGGCTACCATAGGTCAAATGTTCAGTCCTGTGATAAAAAGAAGTCCTGTGTTTGTGTTCAGTAACAGCAAAGAACTTTTAAATTCCCTTTTTTTAAAGGGAAAATTATAAAATATCTAGAGATTGGGGTTTTTAAAATAAAAACTGCACTTCAAGAAATAGATATCACAAAGTTCTCAGAATTAAGAAGCATTTAATGGAGCTATTCTAAACCATATTTATTTGAAAGCTGGCTGGTTCCTCGCTCCCTGAGAGCCCCTTGGAAGCAAGCTTCCTCCCTCTGTGCTGCAAACATCTCCCCTGCAAGGGAGGAGGCTTCTCTTCAGCAGAAATGCATTGGGGTGTGAAATGGCAGTGCTGGGTGAGAGCTGGGCAGGGTGGGGGCCCATTGGCAAGGCAGGGGAGCAGCAGAGGGCAGGGGCAATTTTCAGGTCAGTTTTCTTGCCTGCAGCCTGTGGGGAAGTGTGGCCATATGAGCTGCACTGTGGGGGCTGGTGCTGGAGGCCATAGCATGCAGCCCCATCAACAAGTGACTACAGAGAGAATCACTTGGCTTCAAGGAATCATAGAATCAGTTTGGCTGGAAGAGATCATCAAGCCAGCCATTAGCCCAGCACTGCCAAGTCCACCACTAAACCATGCCCATAGGAACCACATCTGCATGTCCATTTAAATGTCCATCTACATGTCTTTTAAATACCTCCAGCATGGTGACTCCACCACTTTCCTGGGCAGCCTGTTCAAGTGGTTGACAGCCCTTTCAGAGAAGCAAATTGTAGTAATGTCCTCTGGCATAACCTGAAGTCATTTCCTCTTCTAGTGATGATGGCTGGAGTATTAGCAACCAATCTAGCTGAATTTAACCTTGATATCTGACCCTTCTGAGTCCCCCCAGCACCTGCCTGCCTCCCAGCACCCCAAAGGCATTGGGGGATGAGCTTCAGCAGATATCACCTGCTGTTGGGCTGGAGTTTGCAGGTGATGCTGTGGACATCCTGGGTTTTGGTGCTTGGGCATTGATGCAAAGCTTCAGCAGGGGAACTCTTTCTGCCAGGTGTGAGTGAAGGGATGTGCCCTGCCTGGCTTTTCTGCAGGATTTGGTAGCCAACTCAGGGTAACTTTACAGAAAAGCCAGATTGGAGTGCTATTCCTAATTTTACTTACCTTGGCATATTCATGATGTATTTTCCTAACAAAGTTTTTTATTAAAATCCTGTCCAACCACATTCAGATGAAGCTAATAATATGCTACTCCAGGTTGTAGGTTTTCCATCCATTAGTGCCACTCTTCTGGGTTTATTTTTCTCTGCTTGTCAATCAGCAGTTCTAGGAAACATAAGTGTATCAAGTAATATAACACACTCTGTAAAAATTTAAGTTGTCTTTGTTTAATTACATAGTGGCTTTTAGCTGCCAGGCTCTGAAAATGACTTACAAGGTCTTTAATAGATTTAGGTTGCCATTCCTGCCCTGCTGTAGGCATCTGCAGATTTTACTGCTCCATGCTCAGTATTTTAAATATTCCTTCCCTTTGCCTATTTCCATTATTTTAAATGTTTTTTTCCTTCTCATTGCCAGATTGAAACAACAGTCTCTCAAGTTTGTCTGGAGGGCCTGATTTCTCTTTCTGGTGCCATTAATAATGGAACAAAACCACATTAACGATTGCAACAACAGCCAGATAGGAGCCAGAAAGCTCCTTTTGCTCTCTAATATGCTGCATGAGTACACTGAAGTGCTTTATACAGAGGATTTGCTCTTTTTTTTCTCACCCTTTTGCACTGATGTCTTTTTTGGACTTGATAAAATGCTTGACTTTGTCTTTTGCTGAAGAAAAGATAAAAACCGCCAGAGTTAAATATTCAAAGAGATTACAGACCTGAGATAGCCCTTTAGAGGTCATTTTATCCTGCAAGAAACCATAGGAGAAAACTCAGTGAAGAAATGTTAACAGCAACTGCAGAGTGTTGCATCTGCCTGGTCAGATGGGCTGCAGAGGCTGCTCACCATTGTTTTTGGTTGATGATGCAGTGAGCTGGCAAACAGCTGGCAGAGAGCAGGAGAGAGCTGCAGGCTCCCAAACCAGCAAAGAAATGTGCACCTGGCACAGGAGTAGTCAAAAAATAGGTATCATTCTGCTGTCCCCTTCTCTTTTACATGAGGTTAGTCATCTAGGCTTAGCTTATTCTGGTCTTCTGGAAGTGAGAAGAACATTTGTTGTGAGGTCTTGGTGTGTAAAAACATGCCTTCCATTTGTAGAAGATGAAAAAGGAATTTTCAGCATCTGAATTACAACCTGGTCAAATCTGCCTTTGCATGTCAGTGGTTTCTTTTTGCCTTTTATTTTTCCTGCAGAGGCTTAGTACAAAAAAGCCCTTTTCTTACCTCAAATCAGTCAATAGCTATAAAAAGAAAGACAATGGGCTGTTCTGGTCTGTCAGCATTCATCTGGTTTTTAAGCTATCTAGACTGCCTAAATCTTCTCGTGGGTTTGGCCTGTGGGTTTGCAGGTTAGGGAAATAGAAGGAAGAAAATCAAATGATGATGCAGAAATGTTTATCTGAGAATGCACAGATGCTTAGTAGAGGCATCTGTTCATTCTCAGATAAACATTTGCAGCACAGATAAACATCTTGCAGCACAGAGACATTTGGAAACAGCTTTTATGAAATGGAGAGTGCTCAAAGCACACCTTTGAATGAGGATGGCTGACATTCACCCATGGGGTGCTGTTGTGGCAGTAAATATCTTCTGAGACAATACATCCTCCCTCTATATTCACAGAGAGTGGAATATCCTCATGTTCTTTCAATGGGAAACCAAAGCACAAAGTTACTTTTTTTTCTAGTAAGTTTATATCAAAACAGAGAAAATAAATCCTCACTATCTTGAGTTTCTGAGGTGGTCTTTATCCTGCCTCTCTGAGCAAATTGTTCTAGTGTTTCACCATCCTCACTGTAAAAATTTTATTCCTTATATCTAAGCAAAATTTAATCTCCTCCAATTTAAAACCAATACCCCTTTTCCTTTCACTACACCTGCTCCTTGTCCTTCCTCACCCTATCTTTACACACCTGAGCAGTGTCCCTATACTCTTCCCAGGATGCCTGTTCCTGCTCCACTGCCTGTGAATTTCCTTCTTGCCCTTTAGTTTCTCTAGCAGGTCTTGACTCAGCCATGATGGTCTCTTGCCTTCCTTTCCTGATTTCTTACATCTGGGGATTGAGAGCTCTTATGGTCTATGAAAAATGTCTTTTAAGATCTCTCAGCTCTCTTCTGCTCCCTTGCCCCTGAGGAGAGTTTTCCACAGGGGTCCTATTGACTAACTCTTTGAAGGATTGGAAGTTATTTTTCCTAAAATTCATGGTCTTGATTTTATTCTTTGCCTGACCTTTATCTGTCAGGATGTGAGTTTTGCTAGTGCATTATCACTGCATCCCGGGCTGCCTCCAGTCTTGATGTTGCTGATTAATTCATGTTGTAGTGGTAAAAAAAGTAAAATAATAATGAAATTCCAATTAAATAAAATAATTGTGTTCCACTTTGGACACCTGAAGGTCAGTCATTCCTACAACCCTTCCCCTCACATCAATGTCCCAAGTTAGTGCTTAGTTCTTAGTTGTACCATACAAGGAATATACAAGAGGAGCCTTTATCACAAGGAAGATACATCTATTTTCCAAGTTTCTAGTTCAATTTTGCTGATCCATGGTATTTTTCACTGTTATCAATATAAATATTTTCAATTGCAGAATTCAGCAAAGTGAATGGCAGGAACATCCATCCACTGTGGGCAGAATGAAAACAATCTCAAAAAGGGAAGGGTCAAATGCAAAAAGATGTCTTCCTTTTTTCCTTTGTCCCCTTCTTTTTTCCCCCTTTTTCCTCTCCATTGCTGTCCATTACCAGAATAGCAGAAGCTTTTTTCATCTCAAATCTTGGGATGCTCCAGGTGTTCAAGCCCATCTCTCATCTCTGATTTGATCACTGTCCGAAAATGCAGGATATATACATTATATCTTAATCTGATACGTACAGATTGGGCAACAAGTAAAATGAAGCGTGAGTAATAATTAAGAAAAGCAATAATTAAGCATGATTAAGTTGGTCTAGTTGAAATGGATTGTTTAAATATTCACACCTTAGTCTTAACCACACTTTTTATGTGGATCACCTAAACAGTGACTCCATTTGGCATAAATTGGGTTCAAAGTGTTTACTTTGACTTGCCCTGTCAACACAGCTGTGTCCTCATGGCATCTGAGCTGCAAAAACCAGAACGTTTTTTCTACCACTGATTAGCTCACTATGGGTTTGCTGAAGCACCGAGCAGGGGCTGCCACAGGGTCTCTCTAGAGAGCCAGACTCGATGATCCTTGCTGCATGCAACCTCCTTTTCTGTGCTAGTTCCTGTGTCTGGACACAGCACCTGCAAGGCAGCTGGGAATACAGAGCACTGAAGTGAATTGAATCAACCTGTCTGGCCCTGCAGAACAGCTGCTGAAGCATGCCAGGCATGTGGCCTTTCAAATAATGCCTGTGATTGAGCAATGGTGGTGTCATTACAGTGTCACCCATGGCAACAAATACAGGTAACTCAGGGCAGTCACAGCTCAGAGCCTTGCACAGGCACAGTGGGTGGCTTCCCCCTGGAGCACCACACATGGACGTCACAACACCAGTTACAGCCTTGGCCTTATGCCCCACCTCAGCCTATGTGTGTGGAGGACTTAAAACGGCTCCCAACGCACCAGAGATGGAAACTTAATTTTTTCAGTGTAGGATGGGTAGGTGGCTGCTGCAGGAGGTCATGCAGCACCATCACTGAGAGAAGGAGACTTTCTTCCCTCATCTTTGAACAGACTGCTTGAGTTCCAGGATACAGAGAGTATGCTGATGGAGGACCCAGTTTAGATTTAGAAATCCAAATCACACTGTGTTCTTGACTTCAAGGGTGGCAAGCAGGCTCTGAGCAGTGTCAGCATTGGTTACCTCAGTGGTACCTGATTGCTCATCTCCAGCAGGGCTGGGAGAAGTAAGGAACAAACAACGTTACTGGCATTTGTCAGTCTGAACTCTGGGCTGGACATCAGATACCCTAGGGCTACACTGAACAGATTCCTCTTATAGCAGAGGGATAACTGAGAAAAGCTTCCACTTTCACTGTAGCATTTCCAGTGATAGCAAATCCACCTCAGCCCTTGCCAACTTGCTCTACTTAATGGATTTTACATTTAAAATGCTGAGCCTCATTTATAATCTTAATTTGTCTAGTTTTAACTTCCAGACACTGAATGTTGTCATAAACCCTGCCTGTGAGGGGGAAAAAAAAAAAAAAGACATTGTAGCAGGAGCATGCTCTGGTTCTAAGATTGATCTTACCTAAATCTCGACATTGCAGTGCTTAGCATCACTCAGACTTTGCTTTGAGGATAACACAGCCAACAGTTGCTTTTAGGCTGTGATACAGTTGATCTGCCTGTAGACACCTGCCTTAGATTGTCCATGAGCCCACACTGACCTGCAGCTGGTTTGACAAGTTTGATGTGGACTGCTCCTCATTGCCCACCCAGTCACTGGTAAGTGCAGTGCCTTAGCACAACGCCAAGAGTCAGCCTCACTAGAGGTTCTGGTTCTGGATGGTAATTTCCTACTTGTAATTACATTTCAAACCTGCCAGTTGCTAATCTGCCTAATGCACATGGCATTGATTTTGTATGGTTCTTCTTTCTTAATCAAATTTCAGTCTGATACCATCTCAGATGCTGAAGATGAACTGTAAAAATGTCAAAGAAAGGCAAGACAATGGAAGCCTCATGATATCTCAGTGGATCCCCCAGGTAACAATAGAGTACTGCTGGATGCTGGTGTTTGCTGCTTTGTGTAGCAGCTGTCTAGGCTGAGAAAAGTTAATGAAAACTGAAACTGTATAGAGTCATAGTCATGGACACTTCTAAGGGTCAAAGGAGGTAAATCCACATGTGGAGAGGTAAACTGGGGCCCTCCAGTGCCCAAGTGAATTTTTTATAAAGGAGGGAAAGAAAAGCAAAGGAATACTGAACTGGAGGCTGTAACCCATGAACAGAATGGCTTCATGGAAGCTGGGTCATTTTCCCCCATGCTAGCAACACCTCAAGGACCTTGGGTCTGCTGGACTGGAACAACTAGGCATTTGGGCATTAAGTACAGGACAAGAAGTACTTTTGTATTTGTTTTACTTGCAGCTAATTGCTTCCAAAACTTTGTCTGACCTTGATGAATATTTTCTTTTTAAGCTTGCTGGGGATGTTCAGAGGAGACAGTCATATAAGGATGGAAAATGGTAAACGTTCATGCGAGTTACAGTAATGTGTCTTCACCATTTTCCTCTATTCACACAAAGCAGAGTGCTGTTAGTAGTATGAAATTTAGGGAAGCTTTGCAAGGGCCAAATATGTCTGAGTATGCCAGATAACCCTGACAGCAAAGACTCTGATGTTTGAAGTCTCTGTGAGTTGCTGTGGTGAAGCTGGATGGTGATGTGGTGGTGGTGACATTTCAGCAGTATACTTTGCTGCTCTCTCAGGAAGCTGTGGATCTCTTGCTTGCCGTGCTAAGCCTGTTAGCACAGAAAGGCTTCAATATCGAGCTTTGGATCTCTGCAGGGTAAAAGCAGAAGTTGAGCTCAACAATGGAGTGAAAAGGTATCTCCAGATGTAGGCATTTGCCTGTCAGAGCTGCTGTGTTGGATGGATCCTGAGCTGCATCAAAAACAACATGGCCTGCAGGGCGAGGGCGGGGATTCTGCCCCTCTGCTCTGCTCTGGTGAGACTCTGCCTGCAGTGCTGCATCCAGCTCTGGGTTCCCAGCACAGGAAAGGTGTGCTGAGTGAGTCCAGAGGAAGCCACAAAGGTAATCAGAAGGATGGAGCACCTCTCCTATGGAGACAGTCTGAGAGATTTGTGGTTGCTCAGCCTGGAGAAGAGAAAGCTCCAAGGAGTCCTTACTGCAGCCTTCAAGTACCTAAAGAGGGCTTATAAAAAGGAGGCAAGGGGACTTTTTGTATGAACAGATAGTGACAGGACAAGGGGCAGTATTTTAAAAATGAAAGAGGGTATTTTTAGATTAGATAATAAATTCTTTATTCAAAGGTTGGTGAGACACAGAAACAGGTTGCCCAGGGAAGTTGCCCAGTGGATGCCCAATCCCTGGAAGTATTCAAGCCAGGTTGAATGGGGCCCTGAGCAACCTCACCTAGTAAGGGGCATCCCTGCCCATGGCAGGGGGCTTGGAAATAGATGATCTGTAAGGTCTCTTCCAAGCCCTTAACACTCTATGGTTCTATGGTCAAGAAGTAGGATGATGACCTTGGCATGAGGCCATTGTGGTTTCACTCTTATCTGGGTCATGCAGCAGGTCTGTGCGCTGGTTCAAATGCAGCATGTCAGCTTTGATCTACTCCACATAGGGGATGGACAGGTCCCCAAACTAGGTCACCCCTAAATCTCTCAGGGGAGAGAATGAATGCTTGAATCAGCATCCAGCAACTGTGATTTAACGAGAGCCCTGCTCTCCTGGCGCTGAGGTAATCATAGCTTTGGTGCCTCCCTTGCCTAAGCACAACCTCACACACTCCCACTCAAATGTGTGAGATTCCCATGGGTGACTGCCTAGGGCCATAGTCAATAGCAAAGCTTTTGATTTTAAAACCTTTTTTTTTTTTTTTCCTTTTCTAGATGTGTTATATTTCATGGCAGTCTCTAAAGACACAGGAGAGAATTTCTGGTCTTGGTTTAACAAAGTGTATCAACAGGACTGCTGTTCATGGAAGGTTAGTGTGCCCAGGTGTTTACTAACACTAGTATAAACCAGAAGATTATGTAATATTTTTCTGATAAGGAGTAGAAATTTCACCTTGCAGAAAATGGATATTTTAAAAGAGATTAATGATCCCCTACAGGGAGCAGAGTCCCCAAAGCCATATAGAGTACAGGGCTCTGTCAGGAGAACAGTCCTCCTTCTGAGTCAAGGCAGTTGCCTTGGTACAATTCAGAGTCTCTTGGCTCCTTGTTGAGCTTGCTGCACTGGCACCTGTGAAGCTTCTCACCTTGTGCATGTACATGCTGGAAGTAAATCACAGACCAGCACCTTGTTTTCACCTCATCATCTTACTTGGCTGTGAGGGTTACTCTGCTGTAGGATATTTTGGTTATGCCAGTAAATATGTTCCTTTCAGTAGCGCCAGGTGTTTCCACTCACAGCAGCTCCCACAACCACTTTGGAAAGGTACTGAGTGTGGTTCCTGCTGGCTCTTGTGGGTGGATTGCAACTGACCCTGGTAAGATGCTGCATAGCAGCTGAGGGAAGTATAAAACAGCAGTCATCTGTGAGCCATTACTATATAATCCTCCTGAATCTTTAATTCAGCTCGCATCTTAATGATCCCATCTCACTAGGGGATGTTCTCAGTCCATCAGATCTCAGGCTAGAGTCCAAACTCACTATTTATCTGGGTTTCTTGTCTTCCAAGCCATTAAGAATTTATGCAAACAAGGTGTTGGGGGCTTTTCTGTACTCATCTGGGGCTTGAATCTTTTGGGATCTTGCCTTCAGGATTATAGGATTTTGTGTTCCTGCAGGAAAGTTTAGGATCAGTTTCCAGCACCTTTCTGTCATCACAATCCTCTGAGTTCTCACACACCAGTTTTTGTATGTCACATACCATCCTGTCACCGTGCTAGGGTAAAACCTTGACACAAGTGATTTAACAGGTTTTAGACAAAATTCATCCAATAGTCTGGCACCTCTGTTCTTTTGTCTGGTTACATTTTTGTAAATAGTGGCTATGTAAATCTTCCTTAGTGAAGAGTTAAGGGTTGTTGCTTTATCTTGCTTACCTGTTGCTGCTCTATCAGGTTATATAGAGGGGATGTCTCACACATTCCCAGGCTGAGGGATCCACAGGCAGATATTGCAGGGGGAGAGATGTGCAAGAACTTTTGCAGTATGAAGGAAAGCTTCGTAAAGCATACAAGGAGTGGTGCAGAACTGATATTACTGCTGCATTGCTGTAGCATTGCACTGCTTTCAGTAATTTGTGTTTTCAGAAGTTTGATGTGCTCCCCAGGGATGATTATGCTAAATCCCTTGCTGTCTAATGGAAACAGGTCTGCTCACCTTTTTTATTTTTTTTTTAAATCAAGAATACCCAATCTATCAGACATTAATTTGTATTCTTTGTGGTGAGAAAAGTATGTGACTTGGGAACACCCTTAGAGTTGGAGCAGGATTATAGCTTTGCTTTCAACTGGAATACCAGGGGCACCTCGAAGCAACCACTGCTGGGGCCCAAGGTGTCCTGTGGTCGCCACCACAAGATTGTGCTCCATCACCATCAGACTTTAATCACTGCTGACTTCAAAATCACACAGTCTCCTTGGATGGACAGAATGCCTCTTTATTTCTCGGTGAGGATTTTAAATAAACCTTTAGTGGAGAAGAGCGATGCTGTCTGTGCCATGCTCAAACTGCTGAACACACCGTGGCCTTTCAAATGAAGCCCCACATTTAATCGTGGTTCTCTTCTAGTACGGTGGTTGGCAAACGCTCCTGTTTGTCCACCTGCTGCAAGGGGATGAGGATGGCCGTTCCCCCCATGACATTGCAAACATCCCAGCTGCGAGGGAGAAAGTTTCTCTGAAACGCAGCCTTGGCCAGGTGTGAAACAGCAAGGATTGTACCCAAGGTGAGAAGCACAGTGAATGTTTTAAAGGGGAAGAGCTGGCTGTAGGTCCCATTCACCATGGAGCAGGCTGGGTAGTGGATGACGGGAGGGATGCTCAGGGCAGGCTCCCCTGCCAGTAGCCTCAGCAGGAGCCCAGCCAGGAAGCCAGCAGCTGATCCGTACGTGTTCGTGCTGGGTGCAAAGAGGGCACAGCAGAGTTGGGGGAAGAGCAGGGCGTACACCAGCTCCCCGCTGAGGAACCAGAGGTCGTAGACAGAGCTGGAGTAAAAAGCCAGACCAGCAGCTCCAGCCCCAAACACCAACATGGAGGTTCTCATGGCCCACAACACCTCTGTCTCTGAGGCCTGTAAAGCAAAGATTGCAGCATTAGAGACACGGTGTTTTTTGGCAGGATGACCAGCACTGCCCTGGCCTGGGCTGATTCTCCCCAGGCCCTTGATGCTTTCAGGCACCAGCAAGGCAGGCACCCCTGGAGGGGTCCTCTGATTTTAAGGGTCATAGTTTTATGTTGTTTCCATTAATAGCTTAGTCCACATTTCATACTAGTCATGTTAGAATGAGCAAAGCTCACTGGTGTGGGTATTGGTGCCCCTACCAAGGATATGAATACCCCTAGCTTATGTTTGGAGCTCTATCTCCAGAAATCAGTTCAGCAGCTGAAGGACATGCACCTCCAGTCACAGACTGGTTTAGAAAAAGCTATAAAACAAGACTGTCTTTCCTGACACCCCAACTGCTGAATGCTGCAGTCAGGTACCTTTTTCCTCAGGATTTTCCTGTAGATGTTGTGAGCGAACATGGAGCCAGTGGAGAGAAGAGCTGAGTCTGCAGAAGACATTGCAGCAGCAGCAATGGCTCCCAGACCAATAATGGAGATATATGCTGGGCAGAGGTGTTGTAAAACAAGTGGTAGTATCATCACTGACTCCCCTCTCTCAAATGGACTTGGAAGACCGTAGCTTGTCTGATTCCAGTCTTTTAAATAAAACAAGGAAAAGTCACAATAAATCCTTTGCAGACATTTGTGCTAGCTTTGAAATTGCCTTTTCACATGGGCTAGTCACAGAAAGGCTAAGAACTGAGATCCACTCAGTATTTTAGGACATAGACTGATTTTTTGGGTTCTTTTGTGAACTTTTGTGATTCCCCTTAGCATGCTGCAGCTCCCACTAGATCAAAAAATTCCCTTTTCCTCAGCAGCATCTATAGAAATAGGTGTGCTTTGTGTGATTCCAGAATTGGCTCAATTAAAGGTCAATCTCTAGACACTGCTTATGAGAAGAAGGGAATTAGATGAAATCATGACTCCAGCTGATTTCCTTAAATGTTCAGTGATCTGGCTGCACTTTTACCCTTGGTCACAGTCAACACAGGACTGACTGATTCCTGCATAGAGACCATGAGTTTACAGGATTGAACTTCTTGATTCCTTCAAGCAAGAACCTTATTAACAATCTGTAGTAATATTGCTGGGTCTTACATGTCTAAGGCATGAACGGAAGGAAGCATAAAATTTCTTCTAAAATAGGATTATACAGGGTTTTGGAGATTCTGGCTTCATCTTTCCTCAACACAATATCTGGGAAAAGTCATTTCATCATAAGGAAATAGCTTTAAAAAGGTCTTGGGGCAGTTAAATGTCTGTAAGTAGTTGTGCAATGTACCTTAGAGGTGTGTACCTCCACATTTTCAATCACACCTATCTTGGCGTTGAGGACCATGGGACGGGGTAATTCAAAGTCTCCATCAGGACTGCTTTAGATCCCATTTTAATCACCTTTGCCAAAAACACACTCAGATTGCTCAGAGACAAACAATTCGTTTTACCTGTTGATGCTGCAACTGCCCCAATGAGCACTGAGGGGATGGCCATTGCAAAGCACCCCAATCCAGAGAGGTAGGAGATGAGCCTTGCCTGTCCTGTCGAGGCAGCAGAGAGCACCCTTTGGAAGTAAGTCTGCCACGGGATGCTCCCAAGCACCTGAAACAGTCATCTCTTACCAGTGGTACCCACTAGGCTGCTGTAGAGCATCATCCATAATAATCTTCAGTGTTATCAAGTTCTCATGCATAAATGATGCTCCTCTCTTACTCTTGAGGATAATATTTCTGATAGTTGAGAATTCCCTTTTCCTTTGTTTTCATTGCAATGGATGTGAAATGTTAATGAAAACAGGTTAATGGTTTGGCAGATGGAGAAAGCTGAGAAATGGTTGTTTGGAATTGTGAATCAGGCACAGAGGAAGTGAAAGGAAGGTTTTTCAGGAATGCAACTTTTGCAAATAAATCTACCCAAACTTAGCTGTTCTGCTTTTAAAATGAAAAATAAACCTGTAATTTTCACTTTCTTAGCACACAAAATTAATCAGATAAAATCTGAAGAGTGTGTCCTCACCAAACAGGCTTCTGTGTGTCCCTATTATTAGTTTAGTAAGAGCAGAACAACCTCCTGGAATCTTGGCTATATTGGTAACTCAAAAGTTGTGTTGTGCAATGGAGCCAATCACAGAGTGCTTGCTTCTGACCTGCAGTCATGTAATTTTATTTTTTCTTTTTTTTTTCAAGTATAGGGAATTTTACATATTTATGTTAAAAGCACACTCTTGAGGCTCCAAGATCAGTATCTCAAAAGGTAGGAAATAACTCCATTTAGGTGCCAGGAGAGGAACTGGCAGACTGGATGGTCTTACCCAAGAGGTATGTTCCTCCATGTGGGCAAAGGATGGAGTGTCCCTACTGCTTTTTTTCATCCCACAACTGAGCCCTGGGTCTCCCAAGTCCACTTAGGTTGCTGCAGGGGGTGCTGAGGGACAGTTTTACACCTCCAGCCTGTGTCACCTGGCCTTGCAATGTAGGGTTCCTGGCTGGTAGGACTCACAGACTTTCCAGACAGAAATTTCCCACACAATTCCTCCTCCCAACCACTTGTCCAAGAAATACTCCGTACCAAGTAGAAGAAGTCATCCAGCCACCTTCCAAGATACTGTTTTTCTATCTTCCCAATCCAAGGGTCTTGGTAAGATTGATGGGTTGCAGTGTAATAAATACTTTCCGTGGCAGAATTCACCAGGGCAAAGGGGATGCACATCCACTAGGATAGAAATGGAAGTTGTTAACCATTTTCCCAGTGTCCTTGTTCTTGGAGAACAGATATTTAAGTGAAGGTAGATGTAGAACTCAGAGTTACATAAGATTAAGGCTAGACTTAGTCTTCCTTTCTCCCCCTTCTTACTCTAAGTCTACGTGTTTCTGGTTCATGGCATCATCAAGAACATGAGTCTGTAATTCAGGTTAATTGGTACTTTCTGTAGACAGATCTCTCTTGATTCAAGATGGTTCTAGACAGGTTCTGCAAACTTCACTTTTGTGCAGACCTTTTTGTGTTCACGCAGCAAGGCCAGTGGCTTGTGTGAGCACTGCCTGAAATGCATAAGGTACGAAGACTTATAAAGACTGTAACATTTTTCAGGAAACCTGTTCTCCTAAAGAGGTACTTTAGGTCAAAGGAGTTATTTTCGGTCTGAGACATGCTGAAAAAAAAGAGCAGGACTTTTCTCTTTAGTTAGAAAATTGTTACCAAAGAAATGTATAGGACTTGCCAGGCTGAGGGTAATGAAAACCATCTGGATGACATCAGTGTAGGCAACAGAGTAGAGGCCTCCCAGCAGAGTGTAAAGTATCACAGTGCATGCTGAGATGGTGATAGCCAGAGAGCCTCCAATATCCAAGATGACCCTCATTGTTGCTCCTGCAGACAAGGACAGCAGTTGAGTATTTTAAGACAGATTTCATATGTGCAGAATACAGGATAAATAAGGATATGTTATTCCCTGGTGCCAGTACTACACACTATGAAAAATGCAGTCTACAGAGAGTGTGCACAGTGGGAACTCGAGAGAGAGCCCATTATTCCTGCCTGCTCTTACTGCTTCCCCTTGCTGCATGGCCATTGCCAAGGCACTTTGCCTTTTTACATCTGCTCTCCCTCAGGCAAGAGGAAGGTACAAACTCACATTGGAGGAGTTCTCTGTTATAATGAATATATAGCACTATTTGTTTTAAACCTGAAAACTTACTTTCTAGAAATGAGAAATGCTTGCTCCCCTCACAAAAGGAGACATGAAGCTCAGGTTTCCACAGTTCCCAAATGTGTATTACATTCTGTCAGTCCATGTGACCTTTAACAAATATAACAGGAAAGCAAGTATTTACCCAGGGATGCCAGGATAGCTGCAAACCAGAACACCTCTCCTAGCAGTGGTGGAATGAAGAGTAAGGTTCCCATCACATTCCCATAAGTTTCTTGAAGGGGGTCCATCACGGTCACGTAATTCTTTGTTCTCATTGGATTTACAAAGAAGAAACCACCTATCAGAAAGTAGAATTTTGGTAGAATTTTGCATGTTTTATATTCCAGGGGGAAAAAAGGTAAGAGTAATATGGTATATACATATCAGATTTGCCTAGTGAATTTGTTCATAAAGGACCCTAGAGAATGATGTAGCCAACCAGACACCAGGGTTTAAATTCACTTGCTAAATGTGGGGTTTCATCCATTCAAGAGGTCCCATCACATAGAAGC
This sequence comes from Cettia cetti, assembly GCA_013401135.1. Classification (NCBI taxonomy): domain Eukaryota; kingdom Metazoa; phylum Chordata; class Aves; order Passeriformes; family Sylviidae; genus Cettia; species Cettia cetti. The sequence continues at coordinate 128,547 of VZUI01095154.1, forward strand.
TGATGTATATGTCCATCCACTTTTGGCACACCTAGATCTTTCTGGAGTGGCTACTGGAGGCCAGAGAGGACCCCCTATGGAACCCCAAACGGCACAAAATACCTGTGTGACTGTAACAGGAATTTAGCTCAGTGGATACCCATATATAATCTCCTCTGCATCCTCAAAGACCTACCAATCTGAGACAAAGTTTTCTAAAAAGTATCCTGTGGAAGATGTCAGTAGACAGAGTGAGGCATTGAAGACTCATATTTGACTAAAAAGAAGGCAAAGTTTTGCCCTTGGCCATGTGATGCAACCTGTTGATATATGGTCCTTTTCTGATTACATTTTTCATTTTGGTGGCTTCATTGTCTCTTCCCAGAACTATATTGTTTTAATCTGCACATTGAGCTGAGTCCCACTCACATTCACCTAAATATTGGACCTCAGATGTGCAGCCATCTCATTAAAACCAAAGAATACATATTGTGTCTAACCCTGAAGCCAACAGGACTGCTTGTCTGGGCACTACTGACCTGAGCAAAGACTGCAGGATCAGACCTGCACTCCTCAGTTTCATTAGTAAAAATTACTCACATAAGCAGTGCTGGCAATATATTTCCAAGCCTGATTCATATTCACGTCAGTTGGAGTCTTTTCTTTGACTTGAGAATAAAGGGTATTGTTCTTTTAGAAATTCCTGTGTAAGGCCTGCACAGGTGTCCTTGCTTTCATCATCCTGTGTCCCTAGAGAGTTATGGTATAACACAATGTGGCCTGAAAGCAACTTTGGTCTTGGCAAGAGAGCTGAACCTCAGCAGGAGTCCAGTAATTCTCAGAGTTAGAAATGGCAACTCAGGTATAGAACACTGCACACTTGGCTTAGTTTCAACAAAAAAATGACCTGCTATAAAGTGACATAAGCTGGAGGCACGACATATTCATCCTGAGACGAGACTACTCAGAAGAATGCATTTTAGTGGAAAAATCAAGATACTATTATTTCATCACACAGAAATTCCAAGGAAAAAATTAGATTCCAATACTTTCAATAGTCTGTGAATTAGAGACCACATGAAAAAAAGCAATATGCACATAGACACATTCTTCTAAATCCTCAGATAAGATTTTTTTCCTATAAATTACTACAAGAAGACAAAACTCTACACTAGCTCCAAGCTACTAATTTATTTTTCAGTTCAGAGGATAGAATTATAAATGCTTACTCTTGATATTTGGGAGACTGAAAAAACAAAATCACATTTAAAATGTACCCTATGTTCTGTTACATATCTTAATATACTCCTATGATATATTTTTAAAGCTTATATGTCCTAATTACATAAATTATTTACCAATGACAAGGGACAAGGCAAATCCCACAGGTGCTTGGACCCACAGTAATCCTTTTGAAGGCAGGTAGGTGATTTCAGCTGTGCTGTTGATATATGCTCCTCCAACCCAGGTAGCTGTAGTCATGAAAGATGGAAAGGTCAGAATTGAGAGACATATTCTCAGCTAACCCTGCAGAACACTCTGAGAGCTTGTAAGCATTTTTCTCATACAAATATTTAATTGCATCTCTATTTTCTTTGCAGTTTTCTGCCTTACAGAGATGTACTGCTGACTAAAGGTAATAGTATTATAATCTCACTCTAAATAATTTTCCAGCTTCAAGAATGGTTATCTGTGTGTGCATGGAAAAGCTCAATGTTTAAACATTTAGAGGCAGTTTGAATATAGTAATTTTTAATTACTTTTTTTTTCTAGAGGAAGACTTTTGCTAGAGGAAATGGAATTGCCTTTGTATAATTGCCCTCCTTCAAGAGCATCACTTACAGGGTCTAAGAAAATAGACATTAGGGAAAACAAATGCAAACAGGCAATGCAGTCAGATAACAAATCTACAACCATGATTTAAGTGTCTTAGCCAGGCAAATGCCACTGGGGGATGCCTTTACCACAAACAGGTCAGGGAAGCAAATTTCAGCTTATGCCAGGTATCAAGGAGAGAAAAGGGAAGTTGAGGGAAGCTCTCTCTTTAAGAGAGAGATCAATCCTCACCGTGAGTGATAATTTATTTCACACAGAACTGGACTTTTCTGTGAGTAAAATTCTTCTGTTATGTTGGATAACAGAAACTGGTTCACAATTAAGACCACAGTCCTTCTTAATGAAAAGTGTTGTATTCTTTTGTCAGTCTTAAATTTAACTCTTAACTAAGCTCTTAAATGAATCTCTTTAATTTAAGAGAATCTACATAAACATTAGGTCCTGCTCAGTGTGAAGAGGTTTGTAAGAATCCATACCAAAATGATTCATGAAACCATACTCCTTTAAAGTCACACTTAGGCAAAATCTACCCTGACATTAAAGGAGTCCACTTCCTTTGAAAGAAAAGTCACCCAGATCTATGCAATACATGTGTTTTAAGTAGAATCTTTAAAGTCTTTTAAGAAAACTTACCTGTTGCAGTAAACAATCCAATGAAAACATTTATATTCCTGCCTCCAACCATGGCCATCTCTGTTGGGTTCCTGTTCTGCTGATTCTTTCTGCTTTTCCAAGAAGCCCAAATTCCAGTAGCTAAAGTTAATGTAAAAAATACAGTCAGAGATACTAAGCCTGGTATATTTAGAGGCATTTTCTGTTGCTTAATTTAGGTTATAGAGAGGAATAATGGCGTGATGATAATGTTCTTTGATCAAGTATACAATCAGAAAAAATCAGTGGAAATAGCGGTGTCTTGTAAAGAAACTGCTGAGTATTTGCTGGACTTTGCAACAAAAGAAGCAGTATAAAACTGAGTGATAAACCCAGAAGTCTGGAGAACCAGCTGCAGAGTCAGTCTTTGGAAAAACACTGGCAATTCTGCAGCCTTCCCCCTTCTCCAGTAGATATCCAATCTTATTTTTGTGAGGCGCAAAGATTAAGAGCATAGGAATTAATGTTGATATGCACAAAGGAACACATTGATGTGAGGGGTATTACTAGATTGGCTTAAAGTAGGGAAAATGTTATGTTTTGTCTGATATGAAATGATATGAACATACTCCATATTTCTCTAGGTTCTAGGCACAAGGCTAAAGAAACAGATAGGGCTAAGAATTTGCCTGTTTAAAGTTGACTAGACTAAATTCTCAGCAATAAACCTAGAAAACAGTGAAAAAAGATTTACCATTGACCAATGAAAGGAGCTACATGATGATTCTCAAAGCAATCATTGCAAAGTGGTAGGAAAGTGAGGTGGTGTTGGACTTTTCAACAAAACTATAGGAATAATACAGAGTTTTTAACTTTGTGAAGCTCTGTAAACAGAAATTATTCTGGGAAAAATCCTCATATATGCAATACGGAATTAAGTTGGTTACATGTATTGTACACTTATTGTAGAGTTGCCACACTAGTATCTTTTTAGTTGCTCTGTAAATCTTTACCATGTATCCACATATGGATCTTTTTAACCAATTCTATGTAAAATCTGCCCGTTTTAGGGTACATGTATAGCTTTCCTGGATACCTTTGTTCATCCGTGGAGTGAGTAGCTTCTTTCCACAAGGAAATCTCAGATGTCTTCTTCTCAGATGCACTTTGAGTGGAAGGCCAAATCTTTAGGAAGGTTTTCTGCAGTGCACCAGCTCCTGCAGACAGACAGGAGTAGCTGTGCATGGAAGAGAGAGTGGCACAGGCTAAGCATATCCCATCAGCAGGACATGGTGGGAACACACAGGAACATAGGTGATGGCTGTGAGAAGAAAAGGGGAGAAGTGCAGGAACTCTAGGTTTTCTGTGACACCTCTCTGTACAAGGGGAAATAAAGGTTTTGGTAAGATATGCAGTGATCTGGTGGGAAGATTCTATAATTAGTGTTTAAAAAGACATGAAAATTAAAAGAGATGAAAAAGCCTGACAACCAGATGATTACTTAACTTGCCTAAGGAGAAATATTCCTTTATATTTATAATCAAATGCCATTTTCTCTGAGTAATAACTTTTAAATTTGATCCAATTATTTTAAGTACAAAAAGGGACACTGCATTTTAAAGGCACTTTTTTTGGGGTGGTAATTAGAAACACTCCCTTCCACCTTAAATGAACCTGGTGCAAGGTCCTAGAAACTGCAGCTCCACTGCCAGTGGCAGTGGAACCATTGGTTTCTCTGGTTTGCCTTCCTTGCTCAAAATGGGTGTTCCACATCCTTTTAAAACGTACATGTGCTAAGTTGTTTTATTTTTCTATGAACAACTGTTTTGCAGAATATTTTGTAGGCAGGAACAGGAAAAGTTTGAAGGAGCATGTGGCTGAGAGTGAATGCAGCCAGGGCTCAGCCTGCTCTGCAATCAGATACTCCTGGGAGGACATACCTGAACTTGCACCCTTCATGTGAGGGTCAATTAAATTCAGCATTCCCAAAGCAAGATTTGAATTTGTTCTTTGACATTTGCAGAGAATGTCTGGACTGACCCTGGTTTTTTTCATCTCTTGGGGAAAAAACCCAAAAAATTGTCAGACATAAAATTCTCCAGAAGAAACTTCATTTAAAGAGCCAGAGAGGTGGAGGGCAGATGTGGTAGGACACAATGTAAGTGAAAACATTGCATGATGGGATGAAGGAGACTTAGAGAAAGAGGATGTGTTAAGTAGTTCGTCTGAATCTGGAGTGTTTTTGCTGATATACAGTGCAAGGAAGAAGGATTGTAAAAATACAAGCTTATACCAAGAAGACCAGTTCCTCACTGAATCTGTTACCTGTTATCTTTTGCCATTAAATGACTCTCAGCTAGTGCATCTATTTTAAGGAGGAAAAAAAAAGAAATCTCATCAGTGAAGAGATTTTTGAGGTGGGCTTCACTCCCTGCTCGCAATGAGGGGCAGTAGCTGTGGGTGCCAGCTGCTGTGCTGTTCACTTCAAGCTCCTGGAGTAACCCATGGAGAGAAATACACAATCTTAGGGGGTGATTGACTGACCTGTTTCTAGTCTTGTGAGGCAGGACAGGTCTCAGACTGGTGAACTCACGGTTGCTTCTAAGAGCAGTGCCACTGTACCCAGTTGATGTTTCAGAGCTTGATTTGAATGCTCACCTAGCGATGGCTGTTGTCACACGAGATGCTATAAAACCTGTGAAATGTCCACTTGGCCCAGCAGAGGTTACAGTCCCTGCTGGAGATACCTGGCCCTCCTGGAATAGCAGCCAAGATATTCTAATGTATCTCCAACAGTTCTGAGCTTAGGGAATACAAGTCCTTTCCAGTACCTGAAGGGAATAAAAAAGCTGAGGTGCGACTTTTTACAAGGGCATGTAGTGACAGGACAAGGAATAATGACTTTAAATGGAAAGAGGGCAGGGTTAGATTAGATATTACAAAAAAATTCTTTACTGTGAGGGTGGTGAGGCACTGGCACAGGTTGCCAGAGGAGTTGTGGATGCCCCATCCCTGGAAGTGCTAGAGGTTGTGTTGGACAGGGCTCTGAGCAATCTGATGTGGGAAGGTGTCCCTGCCTGTGCCAGGAGATTGGAACTAGATGATTGTAGGGTCCCTTCTAACTCAAACCATTCTGTGACTCTGTGATACTCAGCTGACCTCTTAACTCTTGTACCTTATTAGTTGACCTCAATGGAACAGACTGATGTGAGCTGTTGATAAGAACAGAGGAATACCTGAAAGAAAGTGAGGAGTGCTGGGTACCAGTGAAGTTTTCTATGTATTGTAGAAATTATCTGCACTGTAGTGAGCACTTACAACTCTGTAAGTGTAAGCACTGTAGTGAGCTACTCAGCTTTGAAGCTGACTGACAGGAAGAAAAAAAGATGGACAAAGCAGTGGTCTCTGTGCCTAAAACCATGTCTTTTTTGTCTCTGGATTAAATGTACCCATTATTGCTGACGGGCTTTAGATAGCTGTGGCCCATGGGCTCAGGACAAAAGGGGTGCTTCCAGGTGAGAGAGGTCCTACAGGGAAGGGCATTTCTGAAGGATGGCTGTCACTCCTCTGGAAAGGGACAAGCCCAAAGATCTAGTGCTCTGTAGGAGAAGAAAGAAAGCACTCTGAGAGTCTGAAAAGGTTTGGGGTTTTTTTTCCAATTCCCTTTGGGATTTTTAAAAGTTTAGTTACACAGAAGAGTTCACTTGGGAGCAGAGGAACAGGACTGGGACTGGGACAGTAGAGCAGAGGCCATGGCACTCTGCGGTCTGCAAGGATCAACCTCTCACTGGCTTACTTTGCTCTGCAAGCCAAAAAAAAATCGAGAACATTGAGTGCCGGGGCCTGAGGCATCTAAGCCATTTGCATCAAAATGAGCTGACAGTTCCTCTTGAAATTAGAGGGTATGAACTAGTCTGTGGTGTCCAGCCCAGGTATTTGGATTGTGTCCTTGGTCCTAACAGCTAAAACAGAGGACTGTTGGTCTCCAACCATTTACATTTTTTCAGATTATGTCCTTGCTCTAAAGTTTTATTCCTGTCCCAAGTTAGTCCTAATTGCAAGTGGCTGATCTCCTGCATGAGTTTCAAATGCAGGACAGAGACGGATAATTTGATGCAAACCAAACATATTTATGTACTTCAATCAGAGCCTGTGTAGTGTGATTGCACAGTGAATTAATATCTAAATTACACAAGTATTTTTGTCTTTATGTCTGGGTAGTTTTTGACTATTAATTACTTGAAGATGATAGATAGATAGATAGATAGATAGATAGATAGATAGATGAATATAGAGAGAAGTTAGATATAGCAAAATGAGTTCCTTAGTTTTACAAAGTTCTTCATGTATACAATACAAAAAACATTACAAGGACAAAATTGCTCTTTTCCTTTGCTAGGAGATTTCCCTGAAAGAATTCTTTCCATTTTGGAAAAAAATCCAAACCAATAACTTCAAATCTGTAGTAATCTTAATTCTGAAGCACGATGTCTTATCTTCAGTCAAACCAACGCTATTCAAATCAAAGTTTTTATTATATTTAGTATTATGTAGACATTTTCTTTTCAAGCCTTGCCCACCAGAAGAGCTTGGGTTTCAGGTCTCCCTGCAGTGCTCAGCATGAGGAGCTGCCCCTGTAGCAATGTGCTGGCCAGCTCCTGGAGAAGGCTCTTGGTGACACTTCTGAGAGGACAGGCTTTGACTCAGGTAAAAGGTGATTTGGGGGATCCAAAAAAGTATGAGCTGAAATAATTTAATCTAATTTTAGTCACCTTTATGTATTTTCACTAAATGAATTTTTAGCATCCTTGTGTTTGTAAGAGACAGCTGTTTGCTTTGGTCATCCACATTTTCGTGTTGTTAGCTCCAGATGAGACTCTTGCATCTCTGGACATCTGTGAGTGGGTTCTTTGCTGCATTTCAAATGGCACCAGATGTTCCTGTCCATAGTGGACAACTGAACCTTGCTCATAAAGGCTTGCCCATTTGACCTGGGTGTCTTTCAGTGTGGGCTGGGGGAAGGTTACCTCTCCCCATGGCCCACGTATCTTGATGCCTACCCTAGAAGAGACTTCTTCATGGTGATTCAAGTTTAACAAGATTCAAGTTTAACTCTGCTTTCTCTGTTACTCCATTTATCTTCCTATTGGTTGTAGTTCGAACTCACAAGTCCTTCAAACCACAAAAATTAAACCAGAAAATAACTTCAGAATACCAATATTTAATATTTACATATATCAGTGGGGCCAATGGTCACACAGTTGGCAGGACAAAGGGTGTTCCCAGGAGCACACAGACATCCCCAGGGCAAGACAGCCTGGAACAAGCAGATGGCAGCAGCACAGTGCACTTATTTTTCTGTGCTGGAGGTGTGCCAGTAGGTGTCTCTTCCTCTCCTGGTGGTAGCACAGCCAAGGTTGGCTTTACCCCACAGGTGAGAGTCAAGGAGTCAAAACTAAGGGATGAGGAAGGGTGAGTATTTAGGGACTGTAAAGAGTTCATAGAGCTCCTGTGCTGATGAAGGAATCTCTCTTCACCTGACTACATGTGAACATCCTTACTTCCTTCTGCCTCTTTAAATCTTTCCCTGGTTTGCTGTCTGCTGTATGTGAATTGCACTGTCCATGCTTCACTGCTGGCAATGAACATGAGCTTTTTAAGCCACCTGGCAGGTTTGGATGCACCTAGTGATGGACTGCAAACTGCAACAAGTCTTACGCTTTCTTCTTTACAGAAGTTGCATTTAAGTTTTATAGGCTAAATCTCCTGCTTCTAGGGGTGAAACTATGCTCCTCATCTAGGCAAGTGACATGTTCTTCTCCATTTTATAGAATGGAGAATGTGAAGCATTTTGTGTGCTGCATTAGAGGACAGCACAAGCAGTCACGTATGTCTGCAGTAAGTGTGTTTAAAGACCTTGCTCCCATGCTACAGTGCAGAAATATGAACAACTTTGAGAAAACATGAATCAGGAAAAATAGACTCCAAGTGCTTTAAATATGTTCAGGTTTTCATAGCTGCCCACATGCATTCAGGATGGGTAAAGATGGTTTGGCTGACAGAGGAAAGACAGTTCATGTCCAAGAATTAACCTTTGAGGAAGTCACTGAAGTGATGAGTTTTCTGAAATTTCCCAGTCATGGACATCAGCTCAAGATCAAGAGCTTGCTCTTGAGTGATGATAGAGAATTATACAGCTCCTGGTTGGTATTACTGTTGCTAAAAAACTAAAGCTGATGCAATTTGCTGCCTTCAGATTATATCTTCTATTTATTACTAAGCTGCACATAATTACTACATATATCTTTGTTTATCTTTGGCAATCTTAATTCCTTGATCCATGTGCTCTGTTCTAGAACAGCACTACGGATCTGTGTGGAAGTTAGTGAAATTCTTAGGCAGTTTCATGAAGGCAAAATTGGTGGTGAGGTGCTTCACCTTTTGTTAAACCAGAGACTTCTAAACTCTTGCTGCAAACCCTACTGTCTGTGTTGACCCAAATGCTCCTCTAAGGCTGCCACAACCCTCAGATGCCCCTGAAGAACTGATTTAGAAGTGCACTGGGCTTTGGCAAGGGGATCTGGCTTCAGGGTGGCAGAAAGAGGCTGAAAACCATGTTCTTCAGTTGCCTCTGCAGTGTCTCAAACACTGCTTGATATATTCTCTGCTCATCCTCATTCAAATCTGTAAGTGCCCCATTTGAAAATTAATAGGAACAGACAGGTGAGCTCATGGTCAGATTTGAGGAGGACAGGACGTTATTTACGTCAGCCAGAGAGTGCCTGTTTCATGCAGGAAATGCAATGTATACATTGATAAATGTATACATTTGACAACATCTCCATTTCCCACATACATGAGAGGGCAAGTGGTGATCTTTTATCTGAGGACTGTTGTGCTTTATACACAAGTATAGCAGTAAGGGCCAGATAGATTGTTTTTGCCAGTACCTGAGGTTTAGTGGGTATGTTTAGAGAGATGAAAATGTGGAGTCTCAGACTGAAATGATCTAGTTTTTTTCCACTCTGACTTCTTTATAAAAAAATAATTTTGCCCTGTGAAACACCTGAACTTTTTTGTTGTTGTTGTCCCCTCATAAATAAAACAGTACAGTGCACTATCCTTATTGGATGTGAATCAGCAGTTCGGGGCTTGTCTTGGCATTCCTTGTAGGTCATTCACATTCCAGAAATATTTGTCTGAAAGGCAATGAATGAAAGTTGATTAATTAATATTCCAGGGGATATCTGACTTACTGCAAATATCTTGTACAATGAAAATAAAAAATGAAAAGGAAGCAATAGTGATAAATGAAATTTGGAAGATGTTTTCTTCCATTCTGTAAAATAACAATATTACTATGTTTGACCAATTTAAAACATCTCTACTTTTTGTCTATCACTTACATATGCTGGAGAGGGTCATTACACTTTATCAAAAAGATTTCTTAAATAGGAACAGAACCATGAGTATGTCAGTATGTCATACTGGTTTGCTGTTTAGAAAAATCTGAGGACCAGGTTATCCCTGACTGTAATGTGACTGACAGAAAAAGTGTGCAAATGCATCTGTACTGCCCAGAGGAGCTCGTCCAGGGACTGTGCAGATCTCTCAGCTCATGTAACATTACCAGAGCCTGAAAAATAAAACTGGAAAGAACATAAAGCACACTTTTGCTGCATACCAACCTTTCTTCTCCTCATACATGTGCCACATATGAAGCCAGTTAGTCCATTGATGACTTGAATGAAACAAAGAATAGCTTCAATCACACCTATGGCCAGGAGAATAGAGAAAAGGACGATATTCCAAAGGATGATGTTTTCAGGTTGTTTGCAAATACTCCATGTTGTCTGGTTAAACAAATAATTGTCTCTGTGATAGAGGAAAATAATAGGTAAGGTATTAAAAAGTAAAAACTTGAGAATGCTTTCTGTGATTTCTGCCATCTTATTTTCTGAACTTGATAGCACAAAGTGAGTCTCAGATGGTGCTATAATTGGTCATAGCTGGTGATTCTCCCCAGAAGTCCCTTTGCAGAGTTGCCATTGATAATTAGGGAAGAGAGCCACATCTGTATTTTGTTGCATGCACAAGAATCTCCTTGCTGCTGTATGGCAAAATTATGTTAATAACTAAAGGGATAGATCTGTAATGGTTTTAAAATATGTCTCCACATTCTCCATTCCTGCTGTGGTATCTTAGCCCAGTCCATTCATTATGTTTAGCTCTGACTTAAAGAGCATAGTTGTCAAGGTTGATTTTAAAGATTCAGAGAAAATTTTTGCTTTGCTTTTCACAAGTAGGTAGAGCAGGCCGAATTCTTGATAATTTAACAGATTAATGTGGCACAGTATGCAAACATTTCCCTTTGACTCTGGTGGGAGTCACCACTCATGGGCGTTTTAAAAACATGGTGCAAATGGCACAAGGGGCTTGTGGCAAGCACAGCAGATGGAACTCAGGCAATTTGTCCAAGGGTGATTCCTTGGTCAAAGAGATGACCAGCTGGAACATGCTACACAGAGAAGTGTGAGTTTAGGTGTACTCAGGGTGAACCATCAGTTGATTTTGGAAAAATCCAAGTTCACTTTAAAAAGATGGGGAGGGGTCAGGGAAAGCAAAATTGGAGGAGCCTGTAAGCCATACTCACTCTAGAGTGTCATTCCTGAAAGGGTAGATGTATTCTCCATCACCTGTGTCACACAGAGGACCCCCAATCAGCCCCAATGAAGAGATAACCACACAATATGCTCCTCCTGCAAATCCCAGCACAGACAGGATCACTGACAGCAGCATCTGAAATGGAAAAGCCCTTTAACGTTGTGTACACAGAGGTTAGAGTAGCATGGAGAGCTCACAATGAATGAGAAAGAATTCTCTTTCTTGTCTCTTACTTTATGTTAAAACTACTGCTGCTAATAAATTGGTGGGAATAAAAAATATTTGACTTTTTCTGACTGTTGTAGCTGTCCTAGATGTTCAAGAACTTACTCAGAGTGTTATGCTTAAACTATCAATTATGAAAAATCTGGTGAGTTTTCTTTCAAAAGCCATCATGAGCCCAGTTCTGGATTGATCTGTTCTGTATCATGTTCCTTGGCATTTCCAACTCTTCACCTTTCTTGGCCCTTGCACCAACAGAAAAAAGAAAGCAACTATTGAACCAGGTATGAAAGCAACAGAAGATACATTAATTGTTTTTGCTAATTGATGGAATTTCAAAAACCTTTCTTATTGCTGCTTTCCCTCATTTTGCAACATCATGACACGTGATAACCACTTCTCATGTTGAGAAATCTAATTGTGCTGCATGTGGCAACAAACCAGCAGTGACTTCAAATTATATGTAATGCACTCAAGTTTTACATCAGCCACTCCCACAGAAATGTTGCCTTTACTTCATTCTGGGGTAGTTTTCTAGTAATGAATGGGATGTATCTGGGTTGCTGTTTGTCTGTAGAAACAAAAATCCCAGGAGGGTGCTACTGGTGGTGCATCTGGGACAGGCTTCCCAATAGTGTTGTTAAGAATCACTGTTTGTGGTTGTTCACAACTTTGTCAAGTGGGGGAAGAAACTGGAGCAGACTGATAGACCCAGGGGAAGACCTGGAGCGGGGAGAAGGCAGTAGGCCAGTGACATGACCAAGGAAGCACATACAAAATACTCTCATCCATGACTCAGGTTTGAAGCCAAATATCTCAAGTCTCATAATTCCCTGTTGCCAGAAAATACCAGGTGAAATCCAACCCACAAGGCAGGCAGAAACCTTCCCCTAGGCCCAGCTGTTCCACAGACCACTGCACTACAGATTCAAATTCAACCATAAATGCTTTTTTGCTTTGAAAAGGCTATTCACTGTCTGAACACATTCAAGCTGGTGAATGCAGTTTCCAGCTTGCAAGCTGACTGCTTTCTGTAGAACCTTGCATGATGCTAGTGTGTGAAGTGGCTAATTTTGTGTGTTGTTTTGCCTCTAAAGCAATCCTTGAGTTAAACGTTGCTGGGATTTTTCATGGGATTTACTTAATCATAACTGATTAACAACCCAGCCTGTCCTTGCAAAGCTAGATATTCTTTCTTTAGTCTTCATCTGCTTGTTGGCTTAATTGCCTCTTAGCAGAGCTCCATTCTCAGCAAAAAGTAGGTAATTTAGTCTATTGTCCTGGACCAAAATAGTGCCTGGGTTGTAGCTGACACATTGTCTCTCACAGTAAGATCACCAACCATGCCTTGTGGTGAAGGTGAGTGACTGATACTCTCTTTGAAACTCCTGCCTATTCTGAATCACTTTTCCTAACTTGTTTTCTCATTTACTTCAACTGTGCATTCTGCTTCTTGGTTGAAGGATCTTAATTATGTTAACAATTCATTTTAGTACAGCATAGCAGTACAGGGCATCCCAAAGATAATTATGAAGAAAAATCAAATGATCTTTTGGTATGTTTTATGATAGCAGTTAGTACTAGTAGTACTTGTCAGTGCTATCTGTGATGACTCTGCTCTGTCACATGATTGTCTCATTTGGAATCTGTTGACTGTATAACTAGCCTCAGCCCAACTATTTCCCTTACTGTGTACAAGATCATCTAGGCAGAGACTTTACTTGTCACCAAAAGCAGAGTCTGAAGTTGCTGCAGCTGTTAGACTGGCTCTCCTCAGCATTTTCTAGACATGCAGGGGCATTTTCCCATTTTATCTACTGATCTGAAGACTTTTCTGGAGGCTTGCCTCATCTGTGAAAATCCAAGAATTTTATTAACTATTTTGTCATCTCAAACTTTCAGCGTTTTCCCTAGTTGTACTCCTCATTGAAATATTTCATTTCCTCACTTGTATCCTTAATTGCAACAGGAGGCCTAAGTTGGGATTCTTGAGTGTGTTGAAATTTGTTTCCCATTATGTTGACCTGTTCTGTACTCCTGAAAAGGTTTTGCTGATAATTTTGGGTGATTTTCCCTGCTTTATCCTTCACACAACTGAATTGTCCCTGGTGAGCTGATGAAGACTCTTAGAATTCTTTCTTTGAATGTTTGCATCAGCTACTTTGGTGAAGTTACCAAGTTCCTCCTGTCCCAGCCTGTGCTGCTCTTTATTACCCTGGTTCTTGTTCCATACACATTTCTTTCTCCTCTGATTCTTTGTCTGGAAGTGGTTTTTTTTTTTTTTTTTTATTTTTGGGGTTTTTTTGATGGAATTGTTATTCTGTCTGGTTATCTGGATATGTTTGCTTAGGTTTGTTTGTCAGAAAAGCTGCTATGGCTATTCTTGTTCTACCCTTAAGGAAGACTTAGAAATACTGGAGTATATGTTTGCTGATGCAATGAGAGAAGATGTATTTTGGGTGGGCCTTTTTCCTCATCACGTCAGTGCAGTGGATGACTTCAGATGTGTACATGCTAAGCTGCAAGGCACTGAAGCTTTCTAAATCTATTACTTTCCATATTCATTACTCCATAGTGCAAGGACAAGAAGCCATTGATGTATGTTTGTAAGTAATACTTTAAAGCTGATTAATGAAAAAACTTAATGTAGCAGGTAATCACTCTGAACTAGAAAACTCACTACAGTGAATAAAAAGTATGAGAAACATAGTAATTTTTATTACTGTTGAAGATACTTTGGCAGTATATAAAGACTTTGATGAAGTCTGAAACTATTAAACCAGGAATTGTGCAAAATAAAATAGAACAGAGTCCCTGCCCCGAGGAAAATGTTATGTTTTGACTGAACAATAATTCTGATCAATAATAACGCTTTAACCTTTTTTTTCTTCTTACTATGACAAGCAATTCTGCAATTCTGAGTATTCAGTGTAAATTCTTTTTGTACCTAATGTGGAATCCCTGCAGCCCCTTGACATAATACCATGGGTCTGGCCTTGGCAGAACACACTATAGTCACCTGCCCAGCCTTAAGGGCAAACCCCTCCCAATAGTTCTCTGTACATAATGGTTTGCCCAGGCTCCCTCCCCCCCACTACTGCCCTGGGCCCGTGGTGTCTTCTTTCCTCTGTGTCTCCATTGTTTTTGGGACCCCAGTGACCAGCCCTGTTCTCCCCATAGGACGCTGACCTTACCTGCCCTTTACTCCGCCCCTGTGCCCCAAGGTCATTGGCTGCTAAAACCTGTACTTAACCCCAAAACCAAGGGGGTTCACTCTCTTTGCACTGTGGCTTTGGCAGCTGCAAATAAAGCTGCTGGAACTGGACTGGTTTGCCAGAACCTTCCTCCTCTCCTTGTTGAGCTGGCCACGTGGCGTGTGTAGATGTGTGATCTCGATTGTCTTGCCTGAGCTTCCCAAGCAGCCTTTCTCACCAGAGAGGTTATTTGGGCTTAGGCATCACTCCTTTCCCCTAAAACATACAACATTACAACCTAGGATCTCCAAAGCTGAAAGGTGTCCAAACTAGCCCTTGGATTACAGAGGCTCCTGAGTAGTTCCATGAGGGCTACTTCTGTGCCAGTTGGTGGAAGTAGTTGGGGACTCCTTATCAGGCGCATCCAGACCTACCTCCTAAGGAGCTCTGGCACTTTGGGAGGTTGCTGATTTTGTGAATGTTTGAACCAATCCTAGGAGTCCTCTGCTCTCCAGGGCCTCCACCATACCCTGTCTTGCATATACAGCCCTTATAGACAGGACATCTGAGCACCTCTGCTGTGGATGTCTGCATTTTCTTCCACTCCCCACAAAGCAAATTTTGCCTGAAGTTTCTTCCCTTGAAGAAGCAGACTGTCAGCCTTCAGATCTCCCTGCAACACTCACCTCTTTTTGAATGTTTGGAAGTCACTCTTTCCCAGGAGCTGTGCAGGGCAAACTTGTTTTTAGTGTTGTTCACAGCCACTCACTCTTTGCTCACCTCCCCATCTCATCCCTACTTTGAGCCACAGAATGTTTAAAATATAGGGGGTAGAGCTTCACCCTTTCCACCTCACAGAGGCGTGTGCTCAAAAAGACAGCATTTTCATACATAGACTGTCCTCACTGAGCCTGTTTTCCTGTTTGGTTTGGGTAACTCCATCAGCCACTTCGTGATATGGTCTAGTGGCCGTGGTAGTCATTTGAAGGTTGGACTTGATGAACTTGGAGGTTTTTTCCAACCTTAATGATTCTGTGATTCTCCTGATTCTACAAAATATCACGGTGCATAATCAAATTACTTTCTTAATATCCATTTTATTCCTCCATAACTGCAAATGAAGAGGAGGAACAGCTTGTAGATAACCAATCAGTGATGGGAAGGTGCAGACAGGGTATGTGGCATTGATGTGCTGCTGGTAGGAATGGCTCAGATGGTGAAAGAGAAGGGGGAGAACGGAGGATTGTGGTGGGTCTGTGAATGTGGGCTGCTGGACAACACTGTGCTACCACCTGTGTTGTTGGGCTGGGGAGTGAACCCAGCTAGCCTGGGGCAGTTTGACTCTTGGCTCTGTAATGATGGATGGAGAACAGATACCTGACATGTTGTGTGAACTCAGTTCAGCTGGATTTCCCCTCATGACTTACCAGATTCAGTGAGTGTAGGAACCACTAGTGTCTGTTTTTCATCACTGCTTTCTACATCACTCAAAATCAAGCAAAGCAGCTGGCTCAGGCACTGTTTGCAGGGTGCCTAGGATCTCACCCCAGCTCTGCAACTGGCCTGCTTGGCCATTGTTAGCATCCTGTCTGTGCATGTGACATTTGGTAAAATCAATGTAATGGCTTGTGGATGTGCTTGCTAACATCCTAATAAAGAATGCTATTTTGGTATTATGAATAATTAATTAATTTAAGTTAAATGTTATAAAGAAGCAAAGGCTTTCTCTTGAATCAGACTGAATATTAATTGAAGAGTACAGAAGAGACATGCTTTATTGCATGGAATCTCTCATTCCAGGCTGCTTCTGGGAAGGATGCAGACTCAAAAAAATTTCTAAGTCAGTTTATTCTTGCCAATAATGATAGCCACACAGAAGTCTGTGCCCAGGGCTTGAGGATGAATGGAGATGCTTTTATAACATGTTGCTTTATAATATCCTTAATTATCAAGGAAAAAAAAAATCTCTGGCCTTTCTTTAGATGTCAGAAACCCTAAATTGCATTTTCACGTTTCACATGCATAACATTTGAGCACATGTGAGCTACTGGTCAGAACTGCAGGAAGCAGTGCTGGCTCCTCAATGCCAGATGCAGAGTTTATGCTTTTGGCATGGACTTGCAAATAGGGGACCTGTGTATCCCCACAGGGAAAGGCAGGGATGAAGCCGTGGAAGTGCAAATTTCCATGGAAGGGTATAGAGGAAACAGGACTTTGTGGAAGCAGGAGGAACAGGCAGCTGTCTCAGTCTTTAGGATTGCCTTGAGCAGGGGAAGCTGGAGCCACGTTTTTCTTTATGTGATGTAGTCCACTTTGCCCTCAGCATTGTGCCTAAGGGCTCCAGCACCAGCCCTGGCTAATTTCCCCTGTTTCAGCAGTTGCAACATCATAACGTTCTTGTTGGCTAACTGAGCTCTCAGCCCGGCCCAGGGATGCTGTAGATCAAGCTCCTCTTCTATGTTTCCCTGACATGGCTGCTGACAGTGGCATGATGGTTTGCCACTGCACATTTCCACCTGCTGAGCAGCCATTTAAAGAGCTATTGCACAAACTCTCTAGTGCCATTTCAACACATAAATATCCACTTACCCCACATCTGTTAGCGCAACATCCTGCTCCACCTGCTTCCAGCATCATGAAGGCTGGCAAAATAACCTGTAAGAAAAGCACAGGCTGAATTGGTGTGCAGCACTTCTGCTGGGGTGGTTTTTAAATTCTAAGAGCTTAGGCATCATGTTCCTCAAAAGTAAGTCACCTTCTGACTATTCTCTGGGAGTTACACCTGCTTGGATGTTGGTGCTGCTGAAGAGTTACTCAGAAATAAGTGTGAGATTACAGCTAGAGCTGTCTGGCAAATTGCTGGTACATTAATTATGATTGCTGAATCTATACTGCTTTTTTCAGGGTATAAAAAGGTTCAGCATGGTATTGTTGGGGTTTTTTGTTTGAAAAAAATGCGTCAGTTTTGAGAAAATTAAATTTCTGCCCAGAAAAGATACATAGCTGGACTAAGAATTATGTCAGTTTAAACCTCCAGAGCATTCTGCTCTGGATTATAATTAGGAAATCAGCCTTGAGCTTCCTGAAACAGATCTGACTTTGGTTTGGGTGGGCAGTTTTTTTTGCTAAACTTCTGGAAAACCTACAAGATGGACTTCAGTCAATAGGGAACATCTGCCTCACATCAACTTTCTCCATGGTAATTATCAGGTGGACCAATACAATGCAGTCAGTAACCATCTGTGACTCGGGATATAATTCTACCTTACTCTGGAGTTAGGAAAAGTTGCCTTTAGTTTGGTAGCCAGAGGGCAAGAAAGCTTTTGTGGGTCTGGCTGTGCAGCCAGCACACTCCCACTGCCTTGTCTCTACACCCCAGTGCTGATTAAAGCATCTCAAAGAGCACCATAAGTAAAGGAGCATTTAAGAAAGTAGGAAATGGTTACCATAAAGTTAATGAAAGAAGGAGAACTCAAATCAATCAAACAAACAAACATAAAAGTTAAAAACTGTAAAAATGGCCTGACTAGATGCTGGCAAGATTTTTTCTCATGTAGGGCAGGAAGAGTAGAATGTCCATGATGAACAAAGCCCACAGCATTTATGTGTGTAGTGTGAGTATCTCTGTTGAACAGTTTGGGACAATGTTACAAAACTTGCTTAGATTTGTAGGCTTCTAAATGTTTTTCAAAGGATTTATTCTTTGTTGCCTTTTATGCACACCCCAGAGGCAACCTACAGCATCTACAGTAATGGCTGGACCACATCTGGAAGCCTGCAGGAGTAGAGCATTGAGGTTAAAAAGGTGCTCCTCTTCCTGCAAAGAAGTCTGCTCATAAATAATCACAAATGGTCCCCAAGGCAGCCTCAGCCCCAGTGTTCTACTGTCTGGCACTCAAAGAAGAGTTAATACCTCTGCCCATCAAACCAACACTCCTTTTCCTCCAGGGCTTTCATTTTTCTTTCGAGGTTTCCATCTAAGCAGCAAACACTTTTGTGTCATCTATTAGCCTGGCTCAGGATGAAGGGTTTGCTTGGCAGCTTTCTTTTTATGCAATGCCTGCTTATAGACACCTGCCTTTTGACATGGGAATGAGAATTTTCTGGGTTTGGCTGTTGTCAGTAAAACAAGAGCTGTGTGTGAGCCATGGCTCAATCAGGCATTTCCTTGTGTTGCACAGGCTTTCCATGAGGAAAGACATTACTATGACACAGAGAGCCGGTCTTACTCTCTTCACATCCTAAATATTTGAAATAAGGAAATTGTGAGGTTTTCACGTCATATAATTTCCATTAGGGATTCATCAGAGGAGGAAAGGGTGGAGCTGTCTACTCAGCCAAAGCGTACGCTGATGATCTATATATCAGTCTACAGATGAAGTTCTCAGGTGGAGGGAGGCTTACTGCCTCACAGAACTAAGCCAGGCTGTTCTGAAGTTTCTCCCACAGTCTTGGCTCTGGAGGCTACATCCAAGTTGTGGGGAGATTCTCCAAAATCAGACAACCTGTTGGCATGACTTGCCTCAGTTTCCTTTGGAAGGAAGCTAGTTGCACGGGGGAGTGTATTGCAGTTTCATTTTTCCTCACTGTAGTGTCAGGATATGGACCTGTCCAGCTGTGGGACATCCTGCCCCTTTGTTTTAACTCCTTAGGACACCAAGAGGCCAATCTTCATTTTCCCATGCTTCCAGCACCTGGAAGATGGAGCTGATCATAATGCTTTCTTTCCCCTTGCCTGCAGGCATTTCTCATGCTGTTTTCTGGAAAACATGTACACTCAACAGCATTGTTTGTGGATCAATAATTACTCCTAATGCCATGTTTTGAAGGTCAATGCAAATTTTTCCTCTCCTCTGACTAGCTGTTCTCATTTTTGATGTACGTGGTGCTGGCCACAGGCAAGTCTGTGTGGAAGCCTTAAAAGAAGGTGCATTTTCAATGAGCTGATGACGCTGTCACGTCTAACATCTGCCTTTCCTTTCATTGAACGCCAATGACTCCTGGGCTTGCAGTGATACGAATTTTCCACAAGGTCTCTCATGTAGTTCCACTTCTTCCTTCTACAAACTCATGCTTATGTTCAAGCTTAGCATGAGTAATAGGCCCAAGTGGTAGCCACAAGAAGAAGCAGACAAGCTGCTGGTGGAGAGCAGTTTATTGAATAATCTTATACCATGTCTCTGCTTTGGGAATAATGAGTATGAACCAGATCCACTGCAGGCTTTCCATAGACTTAAGCAGCAGCTGCATCATAGCCTGAGTGTGAATGAGATTTATTTTTTTTCTAAGTTAATTGTTCTTAAACATTCTTTTATGTTTTGGCCAGCTTTGTGCCAGTTTGCCATCCTCCCAGTACTGGTATGCATGTTACTTGCTCAGCTTTTTAACTGCACTTGGGTAGATAATTGAAAGAGCACAAAGGGAGCAGGCTTTCTGGTGAACTGCAAAGATAAGTATTCCCCAACATGTGACCTTCTAGCTATGGATATTCACATTAAAGTGATCTTTCCTGACACCTGGAATGGAGAACTAGTTATAGAAGAGCACATTCAAACCAGATCCAACCCCAAAGAAGGTGGGTGGGAGTGTGGGAACAGAAGGCATTCAGCTTACTAAGGCATTTGCAACTCCACATTTGTAAAGTGTTAGCTGGGTCTTGAACACCTGCTGAAACATGTTTCAGTTTTCCCCCTAATGTTTTTGTGAATTGTGTGTACATAAAATCAGCTGGTGGAGTAATGTGGGGGTGTAGACCACAGTGAAAACTCACCACCTCCAGCTGAGCTTAGGACCTCAGCTTTGCTTTCACTCTTCAAGGATGAACACTCATGTAACTTCTCCACAGTGAGCAGTCAGGCATAGTGCTTCTTTCCAACTTGAAGTCCTGATATTTATATCAGGAATGTTTTGCATTTCTTTGACTAGGCAACTTTTTTTGCCTTAAATGCGTTTTTTCAATTATATAAACTTCCCATTTAAGCTGTTCACGTGTTTATGCAAAACACATTTTTATGACCTTTTTTTTTAACAGAGGTTTTCTTGGCCCTAAGTTTAAAACAAAACAGAACAAAACTTACGAGAAATATTCATCTCTTACCAGTATCCCAGCTCCCAGAATGCCGTGGAAAAACCAGACCAAATCAGTTATCTCACTGAGCTGCAGCACTTGTCCATTGGGGAAGTACAGGAGAATGTTGGAGACAATGGCACATACTGCCAGTGGGAAGAGGGTGATCCCAATGCACTTCGAACACTTCCCCGTGCACATGGCTGCTCTCTGCTCAGGAAAGATACAGGGAGGTTTGGGTTACTGGAGTGCAAGGAGCACTGGATTTCAGCAGTTTTACACTTTAATGAAAGAAGAATCAATTTTGTAGAAAGAAATGTTCCAGGTAAGACTTATACAAATAATCCTGTTCTGCAGACCCTGTTTCCTTCAGAGAATTTATTTAAAATTGAATTATTCAAAGCTGGGATGTTTAATTGAATTTATTTTAATTGTAGGACTAAACCTGTGTTGGTAGGAAATTACCAAAGACTTTCATTTTAGTTGTTAATAGACAATTTTCTGTCCATTGGGAATATCAGTAACAAAACCATGACCCCACAAACAGATACCCTGCCTGGCAGACAGGGCTAAGGCCTTGAGTGGAAGAGGGGTGGATGCCCTGGGTTTTCTGGGACCACTGTCTTGGGAAGCTGATTTGAAATTTCTTGCAC
This sequence comes from Cettia cetti, assembly GCA_013401135.1. NCBI lineage: Eukaryota > Metazoa > Chordata > Aves > Passeriformes > Sylviidae > Cettia > Cettia cetti. Next base: position 149,753 of record VZUI01095154.1, read on the forward strand.
TGAAGGTCTAGGAGAGCAGGAAATAGCTACCAAGGATACCATGTGAATGCTCAACCCTGCCTTGGCACTGGCACAAGCAAGGAAGCCTCCCCAAGGTGCCTACCAGCTGCATTTCCTCTATTTCTGTCAAAAAAACCCCACTCTCAGCAGGAACTGGAGAAACATTTGTTACTGTTTACTGAGACATGCTTATTCTGCACATAAGGGTAGATAAGACTGTGGATTACGGGCCCGTTTGGCACCCACCCTAAAATATCTGAAAACCTGCAATCTTGTCTAATTCTGTATCTATTTGGTCAAAAAGCCATCCCATCTCATTTTCAGAGATCTGTCATAACATACAGTAGCTTAGTAGTTCATAGCATTCAGGTTCTTTTTTTTTAAAATCAAAGAATCAACATAAATGAAGCACTGGTTGAGAAAGATCTCTGCAGGTGTCCAGTCTGACCTTCTGGTGAAAGCAGGACTACCACCAACACTAGGTCACTGTGTCAGCCATGGCTTTGTGTAGCTGAGCTTTAAAAACTCCCAAGGATGGAGCTATCACCACCCCTCTGGGTGACCTGTTGCAGGGTTGACCTAATCTCTTGATGAAAATGTCTTTTCTCATGTCCACTCTGAATCTCCAAAGCTGCACACAGGGCTGTTGCTCCTCATTACATCCTCTCACACCACTCCATCACCTCTGTCACCCCCGTTTCTCACAGGCTGTTACTAGACCCCTCTTCACCAAAGTCTACAGCCTCAGCTAACACTGCACCCATGTTGTGATCTGCAGCCAGAGAGAAAAGCCTGATCACTACAAAAGTAGATCCACAGATATATCTCCATGTCAGTTTGGAAATTTCAGACTACTGGGTCAGAGGTTATTGAACTTGAATGCTACTTTCAACTTTATGGCACAAACTAATCACAACATCTTCAAGATGTTTTATCATAGCTTCATTCCAGCTCAAGGCTTTCAAATGCATAAAAATATAAAATGTGCACGGAAATACAAAATAACAATCTGTGGATTTCTGTCCTCAGAGAGATCTGTCAGTTTATGACAAAAAGGGCTTTGCTCTCCTGTGAGTGAGTTACCAAATGGAAGAGAAGGAAAAGGATGTGGACACACACCATTTCATGCACATGCAGATGCCTTTTCTTGTTGTGTGCAAATAGCTTTTGTAATAACTGAGGCAGTTAGCAGTGAATTGTCCCTCAATTTACTCATGTGTGTTGGCTAATCCAGAAAGTTTTATGACAAAGATTGGTGTGGAGGAGGTATTATGAGGCTAGGAACACAGAAATCAATTAAGGTTGGGTTTAGCTTGAAGCCATTTGAGAAAGGCAGAGACAGGCTAAAACAGACTGGTGACAGAATGAAGACAGTGAAGAGATAAGGTAAGATATCAGGTGAGATGATCTCAGACCTCTTCAACTGAGAGGGAAAACAGAAAGACTTTATGGGGTTCCATATATTGCTGTGAAGCAGCTGTGGCTGCCAGAGACAACTTCTGAGTTTGTATTTCTATAGTAAAAAATTTGCATCGCTCTCTGCTGCTGTGAGTTCAACAAGAGCACTGTGCTTCTATACCTTTACTTCTGAACACTTTGCAGTCATGATGAGCTTTATAATCCATCTTTTAAATAAGCTAATTGGCATTAAACTATTCCAGATGGGATAATTTTTAACAGAGATACTTCTGTGTTTATGGTCATTACCTGTTGTTTACACAGTGCTCAAAATTTGGCAAAGCATTTTCCAAGCCTCTGGAAAAAGCCCTAGCTCAAAGAGATAAAAATCTAAACAGACCAACAGTGTGCAAGTGAAAGATGAAGTGGGGAATGAGACTGGAGGAAAATGGAAAGAATACTGGATATTTCACCTGCCTTTCAAATAACCAGTGTCTAGGTTATCTTTTGACACTGACTCCTGCCTGCCTGCTTTCCCATTTCATTCCAGCTTTAGCTTTTCCATTTGTTTGCCCAACCTCACCTACTTCCCCTCCCCAGAGAGAAGCAAACAAGCACAGACACAGCCTAACCTCCTTCTACAAAAGCTAAGCCTTGTAGTTGAGTTATAAATTCTCTTCTGCATCTTTTGTACATCGCCAGCGGGCCCAATTCTTGTACGGCACAAAGCAACGTGGCACTGCTTTGGCTGGAAGGGCTGGGGGGTTCCAGCCCATTCTCTCTGACTTGTCTCAATACCACTTCAAACTGCAGGAAGAACTTACCTAAGCAACAATCACCAGACCTAGTGAGAGCCTCTACCACCAAAATCAATGCCATTTTGCCACCTGTGCACATCAGAGGATCTGTACGTGTCATTACAGCTTAGGAAAACACTCCGGTTTGCCAGAAGCACTTAAAACACTTTATTGATTCACCAAACAAAAGCACATTCTACAGCTTCATTAAGCAAGGTGGCTAGAGCAAGCTTCTAATTTTTAGTGAGGTTTTAGAAAGTTTTTCTTTTTAATGCTACAGTACACGTGTAAATACTTTTGCTTACCTTCTAAACAGGGCTAAAATGGCCTCCAGAGTTCCCCACAGCTGGCTTCAGGCTTTCCAGCTCCTCTCTCTGGGAGCGTGGCCGTCTGAGCGAGGCACAGCAATGTTTTTGGGTGACAGCCTCTATTAAACAAATAGCTCTGAGAATGAGGAAATACCCCAAGTTATCCCTGGTTGGCCAGCGCAAGGTTGGCGTGTCACCCGCGGTTATTGATTATTTTAAGGCAGTGTTCCAATGGTCAATGCCTCAACCCCCGGGACACATGGATTGGAGCAGCGGAGATTTTTTGCAGCTGTAACCATTTCAACTGTGTGGAGTTTGGCAGGAGATGGCAGGGGAACAATGAATACCTGGCAGAAGATGTGTTTGGAGCACGAGGTGGTGGCACAGCAAAGTCTGGCCATTGGTGTGGTGTCATCTTCTGTACACCAGGCTGTGGCTGTTAAAATTCAGTACTGGCTGTGCTCCAAAGGATGCTCTTGGGAGGGTTAGGTGAGGAGAATGGGGATGGGAGGAGAAGAAGACTCACAGTAAGACAGAAGAAAAAGGAGAAGGAAGGATAGGCTGGGGAGAAAAGAGAGATGTGAACAAGGGAGGGAGCAAGGAAGCAAAAAACTACATTATTCCAAGGAGAGAGTGGGAATATGGAAGGGAAACTGAAAATTTGCTTAGGCAGTGGAGAAAATAAAGGTAGAAGAGACAGTAGGGATGGGCCAAGAAATGTGAAACACAATGAAGAGTATTAAGACATTAAAATTGAACTGGGAGTGATACCTTAGAAAGTTGACCTGGAACAGAGACTGGACAGAGCTAGAGAATAAAGTAGGTATTTATTGAAAAGCCTCCAGGATCCACCTTGGGCAAGACAGAAGCCTGACCAAGGCTGCACCCAGGGTGGACCAGGAGCCA